>JAMKPZ010000208.1:0-25521 GCA_024699675.1 Amphibolis antarctica
AAACTTTGGCTCCCTCTAGGTAAGGTATCCCCTCTTTGTACATCAGCCGCGACAACGTCGGGTTATTTTACTTGCCAACAGCATGTGGGGAGGGCTAGCAGCATTCTTTTATTCAGTTTTCATATCTTCTATTTTGTAATAGAAAAGAATAAAAAAAAAAAAGAGAAGAAGAAAAGTTAGTGGCTAGAATCCTTCTTCAATAGAAAAGAAGAGAGAAAGGAAAAAGAAAAACAAAACAAAAAGAGAAAGGAAAAAAATGAAAGAGAGAAAAGGGAAAAGAAAAAAAAGAGAAAAAGAAAATGAAAAGGAAAAGTTACCAAGTATCCCCTTCTTTCAGGGCTTGGCAACCCATCAAAGTCTGCCAACACAACTGGGTGCCGGAACCCATTTTCCGACACCCACTTCTCCCTTTTTCTCTTGTCCTAGGGCTTGACATCCCAGCTAAGTTGTCAACATAGGGCTTGGCATCCCTTATAAAAGACCTGCCAGCAGCTGCGTCCTCAGTAGCATTGGGCTTGGCATCCCGCAGAAAGTCACTTCCACACCCGAGTTCCGATGCCCACGTTTCTGAAACCCGCATAGTTCTATCTGTCATCTCCACACCCTCAGAGTGAACTTGTAAGGAAGAATCAGCATAATTATGGGCAGAAGGACAGCTCTTGGATCTCTCCTCTTGACCTGTCTTTGTCGCCTAAGGGTCGCTTCCACTGGACAGGGGAACCACGTTTCCGAGCACACCTGTGTGAATGTCCAGCAGTTCTCTTTTGACATGAGGTGAGACACCTTTCATTCCCCTGCAGGTTCAGATAGCACTATTGGGTCGAAAAACCTACCTTGCGTGGACTCCATCGCAGGCAGCCGCCTAAAAACCCCTCTACAGAACCGACGAGACGAAACACAGGAGAGAGGGTCACCAGAGAGTGTCTCAACTTCTTCACACACCTCACCACATTTATTCACGGATAAGGGGAGGGAAAGACACTCCCTCCCCACCTTTGGAAACTAACGTATAAACGAGTGTGCAGGTAAACGAGCTAGTTGGATAGTTCAGCCGGCTGTTGCTTAAGAGACATGGCTACCCGCAAGGAGCCGGCACGGCGGCCACACCTAACAATAGGACGCTGACCATCCCTTGCAAGAACGAGGGAAGCCTACACACGTGTGCCACCCTACTCAAACAACTGGGCACCAGTACCACAACCCGTGCCAGATGAGACGTCACGCGGAGAAACGAACGGTTGCCGGGTAAATCAGCCGGTAGCTGCTCCTAAAACATGGTGACCGCACCCAACACTAGGACACTGACCATCCCTCGCAGGAATGAAGGAAGCCTACCCACGCGCGCCACCCTGCTCAGACAGCTAGGCACCAGTGCCAGACGAGACGTCACGCAGAGAAACAAACGGTTACCGGATAAATCAGCCGGTAGCCACTCCTAAAACACGGCAACTGCACCCAACACTAGGACACTAACCATCCCTCGTAGGAACGAAGGAAGCCTACCCACGCGCGCCGCCTTGCTCAGACAACTGGGCACCAGTACCACAGCCCGCGCCAGATGAGACGTCACGCGCATAAATGAATGGTTGCTAGGTAAATCTGTCGGTAGACGCCTCTAAAACATGGCGGCCTCACCAAACACTAGGATGCTGACCATCCCTCACAGGAATGAGGGAAGCCTACCCACGTGCGCCACCCTGCTCAGATAGCCGGGCACCAGTACCACAACTTGCGCCAGACGAGACGTCACGTGGAGAAACGAACGGTTGTCGAGTAAATCAACCAGTAGTCGCTCCTAAAACACGGTGACCCAGACAGAATAGACGTGCACAGAGCGAAGGTTTGCGACCACGTAGCCCTGAGTACCGGAGGCCGCTACCTGTGATCCAGCTGAGATGCCACCTCACATAGAGGTAAGACTGACTGATGGGAGGAGGGAATAGCTGGTTGCCCGGTACCATCAACCTGCAACCGCCATAACAACCACCATCCTGGTTGACCGATACTCCAAGGGAGGCTTGACAGAGGGGAGAAGATGTCTAGGCCGGTGAAGTGGAGGCCCAACACCTTAAATAGGAGCGCGTCGGACAGTTCCACCGGCCTGGCCTGGAGGCCAAGAATGAGTTGCGACTCCACCTCAGATAGGTTGGAGTACATCTCGGCCACAAGACCGGGGACGGTCTCCACACGGCGGAAATCCCAGACGAAGGGGAGCAGGCCCTGTGTGGCGAACAGCTGCTCCACCTTTGGTAGCTAGTTGAAATCAGCCGGCCTGCTATATAAAATGCTCCTTAGGGCCAGGCGACCGTCCACGGGAAGCACCAACTCCTGGTTGGTGTCGGGAGGTGAGATGTCGTCGGCTGCCACCTCTTCAGAGCCGTTTGTAGTGCAATACCATGGGAGCGCCATGCGAACCGACTCCGCATCCGAGGCTACATCATCAGGGATTTCTAGCGGCACCTCAGAAGACCTAGGGAGACGCTGCTGCCTGTCAACTAGCATCTTGCGACACGTTCGACGCCGCGAGCTTTGGAGAGGAGCCTCCACCGACGCCTTGCATTCCGGATCATCCACCGGTGGATGAGAATCGGAGGTGCCAGAATCCCCTAGCTACTCCGACAGCCACCACTGAGAAATGGCCTTGGTAGAAGAGGGATCACAGCCGCTGTCCATGAGCATGTAGAGAACCGACAAATGAGCAGACTCTACCTGGTTGGGATAGGCAAGCTCCTCTGCCAGCACATTCCTCAGGGACAGTGGCAAAATATTGAGCCACTATCGTACGGGCCTGGCAGCTGACCATCGGATGTGGCCTGTGAAGTTCTTGGTTCGAGGCATTACAACGTTGAGGAGAATGAAGGGAGAAGGAAAAGATGGAGAGATGAAACCAATGAAGGAGAAGAAGATATGAAAAATTTTAGACGGCTTCATCTCCGTATTTATAGGCAAATCTCGTCACCCGGATTTCGGTAAGCAAGGCGATAGCCGGTTCAAAAACCAACTGAACGAAAATCAAGAAAGCTGAACGATTCCTAACAACTGTGAATGATACGACTGTTGGACAGAAACCAAGAAAGCTGGACGCAGTACGGGAAAGCTTTTCACCATGCTACCCAGTTGCACGGTAGCCACAAGGTGGCTGCTGTGCAACCAGCCGGCTAGAAGCAAAAATTGAGGGAAGTACGACGTGACCATTCACTACATCGACGACACCTTTTGCAAGGCAAGCACATGAAGGCTTTCACCTCGCTACCCGGTTGCCGACACCCACAAGGTGGCTGCTGTGCAACCAGCCAGCTAGAAGCAAAAATCGAGGGAAGTACGACGTGACCATTCACTACACCGACGACAGCTTTCGCAAGGCAAGCACGTGAAGGCTTTCACCTTGCTACCTGGTTGCCGGCACCCACAAGGTGGCTACCGTGCAACCAGCTGGCTAGAAGAAAAAATTGAGGGAAGTACAATGTGACCATTCATTGCTCCGACGACAGCTTTTGCCAAGCAAGCACGTGAAGGCTTTCACCTCACTACCCGGCTGCCGTGCTACCAGCCAGCTGAGCTCCAGAATCAAGGAAAGTATGACGCGATGATTCACTGTGCCGACACCAGCTTTTGGACGCAGCATGTAAGGACTTTCCACCTCATCACCCGGCTGTTGGCACCCACAAGGTGGCTACCGTACAACCAGTCGGCTAAGCCCAACACCCCTTATGGCATCTGTCGGCTAGGTGACCGAGAGTGTAAACCCAACTCCATTTCATAACCAACGGTTAAGGTTCACAAGGTATGGAACCTCGCATGGCTTACTAACTCATGCATGGAGAGCCACTCAACCCTAGGACATCGGTTTCCTTCCACAAAGGTCATACAACCTCGCCTAGGGAGGGGAATTCTGTTGACCCCCATGCGTAAACAGGTTGATCGGGCGGCCAGCTGGCCCACCGCCAGCATGCTGGTATCAACCCTGGCAACCGACTCCTTGTTGGTCCATGCATAGATAGGTCGATCGAGCGGTCAACCGACCCACCGCCGGCATGTCGGTATCAACCCCGGCAACCGGCACCCTATTAGCCCATGGATAGACAGGTCGATCGGGCGGCCAGCCGGCCCACCACCGGCATGCCGGTGTCCAACCCCGGTAGTCGGCTCCCTATTGGCCCATGCATAGACAGGTCGATCGGGCGGCCAACTGGCCCACCGCCGGCATGCCGGTGTCCAACCCCGATAGTCGGCTCCTTGTTGGCCCATGCATAGACAGGTCAATCGGGCGGCTAGCCGGCTCACCACCGGCATCCCTGTATCAACCCTGATAGCTGGCTCCCTGTTGGCCCATGCATAGACAGGTCGATCGGGTGGCCAGCCGGCCCGCCGCTGGCATGTCGATATCCAACCCTTGCAGCCGGCTCCCTAGATCCTCCCAGCTAAGTAGACATGCTCCCCCTTATGGGGTGGCTGGGTAGAACCATTCGGCTGACTACCAACACACTTGTAAAACACCCCGGTGGCTGACCTCTAACTCTCCCACGAACGTGCAGGTCCGTTCATACGTCTAGTCCGACTTACGAGAAAAACACATGGCAATCGGATCCCCAGCACCCGGCACACGCTAGTATCTCGTGCTATTCCACTACGGCTTATTCCCCCGAACCTCAGGCGAAATTCACACCGATCCCCAGCACCCCGCACCCGGCTAGTATGTCACGGCTACCGGCGGGCCACCCGGGGAGAGAATGCAATCAATTAGAAGGATACTGCGAGATTTAATTACTTATATCCTGCCAATCAATCAATCACGCGGATCACGAGATGGGACCGAGACACACGCCAAGTTTCCATCCATGGTTCCCTCAAAGAAGGAAGGAAATTCCTTATAAAAGAAGGGGCCTTCCACCCCTTTTGGCACACTTCCACCCTTTCGGAGAGACGCTCGTTTGGACGCTGAAGTTTTTGAAGGAGAAGAGCTGCTCAGAGCCCTGATGCCCTCTCACCACACCAGAGCGAGGACTTCCGATCACCACCGATGACTCCCTATAGGTAAGCCCCTCCTTCCTCGTCATTTTACATACGATTTAGCGACGTCTTCCTCGAGTCCTGACCATGCTAGACCTTTCCCATGCAAGGTCGGAGGACATGCCCGGATGTCATTCCTTCAGATGCACTTTCGAAGGTATCGGCAGCGTCCCTCCTGGTCGGGTGAATCCACTTGGCACGGTCGAGTTCGGTTCGGTCATGACCCCTTCGTCGGGTCCTTTTACATGGAAACTCGCAGTTTCCCCATGTGTTTTACGCGTTTTATCCATTTCCTGCATATCTCTCTGGGAAGAGTAAGACTACCCCTCCCGATGCCCCGGAAAGGCTTCAGGGATGACGCCGTCGGCATGCATCCTTGTCGACATCGGTCGTTCGGGCGTACGAGCATGTACGACCCAACGGTTCCCAATCTCTGGGAGGAGAAAGACTACCCCTCGCAATGCCCTTGAAAGGCTTCCGGGATGACGCCGCCGGCATGCATCCTTGCTGGCATCGGCCGTTCAGGCGTACAAGCATGAACGACCCAATGGTTCCCGATCTCCGGGAGGAGTAAGACTACCGCTCCCAATGCCCCGAAAAGGCTTCCGGGATGACGCCGCCGGCATGCATCTTGGCCGACGTCGGCCATTTGGGCGTACGAGCATGTACGATCCGACGGTTCCCGATCTTTGGGAGGAGTAAGACTAGCCCTCCCGATGCCCCAGAAAGGCTTCCGGGATGATGCCGCTAGCATGCATCCTTGCCGACATCGACTGTTCAGGCGTACGAGCATGTACGACCTGACGGTTTTCGATCCCCGGGAGGAGTAAGACTACCCTCCTGATGCCCTGGAAAGGCTTCCAAGATGACACCGCCGGCATGCATCCTTGCCGGCGTCAGCCGTTCGGGCATATGAGCATGTACGACCTGTCGGTTCCCCAATCTCTGGGAGGAGTAAGGCTACCCTCTTGATGCCTCGGAAAGGCTTCGGGATGATGCCGTCGGCATGCATCCTTGCCGACGTCGGTCGTCTAGGTGTATGAGTATGTACACCCGAGCGGTTCCCGGTCACCGAAGAATTTTCCGATCCCTTGAAAGGACTTCTAGGATGAGGCCACGTTTGGCTAGGCTGACTGTCATGGTTTTCTGTTTTTAGAGCTGGAGAGAGGCTGGGATTGCCCAGGCTATCTGGGGGTGCCTAACACCTTCCCCAATAGTACCCTGAGCCCCATTATCCAGTTCTCTCATGTTTCATATAGCGTTACACAATTTTATGTCATTCTCGCGATTTTATTGTTTCGATGGTGGAAGGACACTTCCCCATCCAGTTTTCCTTGTTTTCTACCCAAAAATAAGGTGGTGACTCCATTCAACGAGCCATCCACCCCATGTGGTAATGCGCTCACACAATCACCTTTCAATTCTCTGAACCTCGGTCCATCCATCGGCAGAGTCGGCGGAAACCCATGGGCTTCCAAGTGATAGCTGAATGAAAGAGAGGGTACACTAACCAATAGCGCCCCACCCAACAGCAGCCACGGCAACCATGCCAACTGCCTACGTAGGTACAGTAGTTGCGTGCAATGGAGTACACGCCGCTCTCGAAACCACTGAGCCAGGTGTTTCGCAGGGCACAGACGCTGCTCACAATCCCTCCTATCAGGCCACCCCCAGTTGTTCTTACCACCTGGTACGACTTGCAGTAGTACTGCGAGTATCACCTATCTATTGGCCACATGACCGACCACTGTTAGACGCTGAGACAGGCCATCCAACACCTCATCGACTCGGGAACCATAAAGATTCAACAGCCTCCCACTACTTCCAAGCCAAGCCACCAGACTTTCCCGAACCATGCGGAGAACTCTCGGGTGAACACTATCCTCCTAGCTGCTGATAACAGAAGACGACATCCGCTTGAAGGATTCTGGTCGATGTAGCCAGTGTCCGCACATTCAACTGGACACGGGCAAGGGACAAGGTGATCCCTCCCTTCAACATGATCGCTGGAAGATGGAACCACCTGGCTGAACCCAGTCAACCTCATCCATCTGGTCGACAACCCACCGACGTTAGAGGAGCTCCGGCCTTACTACCAGCAACTCCGATCCTCTGTCTTCACTGTCCACAACAACTGAAGGGGGAGGAGGTCTTCACGACCAACACAGCAACAAGGGCCATCCCCATCTTTTGGAAAACCCTTTGTTCGGGTGGCACCCGTGGTTATCGCGTCAGGGATGTCGGGCGCTAGGACAGCTACCCCGGCCCGACCCAAGGTGATCCTCTACTCACCAGCCACCCCAGTTAGAGCGGCCATCCCTGCGGTGCCCTCAATCCCCAAGGTCCCAGTGGCTAATCTCACTCCGCTAGCCAATGCTCCAGCCAGCACAGTCACTCCAACAGCTGTAGCCCCAGTACCACTCCAAGCACATCTAGCAATGTAGCATTTCACGCCCTTGACCATGCCATCTGCTCCAATCGCATCCACCTTTGAGCAATGTAAGGGCAAGGAGGCAGTCGTCTCTCCAGCTCCCATCCCATTCCAACAACAGCCGTCCACATGTACAGCTATAACTAGGTTTGGCCAAGTATATCATCTGAAGCCACGCCGTGAGGGGATCTCCATCCCGAGAGTGCAAAGCCAACCATCGATCGGCAGCCACCTGTTTGTTTCACCGGCGATCACCTCACCAATGCCAGCTACCCACTCACTGTCGCCCACAGACTTGTCAGTCCAGCTGTAGGGGATACGGGCTGATATCTCACTGTGGGATCTACTCTGGTCATCCATCGAGCATCGGGAAACTCTCCTTAGGGCATTATAGGTGGCAAAAGTGAACCAAGGCCTTGCTCCTGCAGCCATAGAAGGTATGGTGGCAACAGTGACAGTCCCGTCTTTCATCTACTTCTCAGACTTGGACCTCTCGCCAGCCGGTACAGATCACAACCTATCCCTGTACATCTGGGTATAGTACAAGGACTTGTGCATCCCCATGGTCATGATTGATGACGGATCTGGCTAAACTTGTGCCCACTACAGGTCCTGCACAAGTTGGGGATCAAGGAAGAAGACTTGCTTCCCATAGACCGAGTAATGAGGGGGTTCGATGGCACTCTCCATGAAGCTAGAGGTGAGATTGTTCTTCCCCTCGTCATCGGATCGGCTGCCTTCGAAGTTCCGGTACATGTGGTGGACATTCCTCCAAGCTACAACCTCATTTTGGGCCATCCGTTCCTCCACCAAAATTCCATTATACCTTCCACCCTTCACAGGATGCTCAAATTCCTATGGAAGGGGGAAGTCATTGTTATATTGGTCGAGAATTACTCTCATCTGGGATAGTTCGTGGCAGCCGTAGCATCATTCGGGTCACAGCGTCCGACACCTAAACTGGCTACCGCCACCTCACCACCCGAGATCTAGAACCCAACCACCTTCGACTATCTGTCCAAGCGCATGGAGCCTTGGGAGGACAACCCACAACCAGACCAGGAGTCAGAAGACGGTTTGTTGCAATTGTTTGGAGAGTCTCTGGCTAGCAGTGAAGGCCCAACCCTTCACTAGCCTCCCCCACCATCATCCTTCTTACGGGGAGGAGCTTTGGAAATGGATGTTGCATCCGACTGGTTCGTACAAGGAAAGGGGACAGCAAGGCTTGTAGGTCATTAGAGTCAAGAGACAAGCCTGATGGCTTCCGAGCGACTCACATCAGAACCTACACCTTCAACAATAGGGCTTGGCATCCCACGCACAAGTGCGCTAGCAGCTGCATCCTCAGCAGCCATCGACTTTGCAACCTAACCAAGTCGACCAGGGCTTGGCATCCCACGCACAAGTGCACCAGTAGCTACGTCCTTAGCAGCCACAGACTTGGCAACCCAACCAAGTCGACCGAGGCATGGCAATCATACCAAGTGCCTCACTTAGCAGAGGGTACAGCTGGGAACCATCCGGTCACCAGTACCATCATCTGGTAGCCATCAACCCTCCGCAGGGGTGCCGCATCATGGAGTCAGGACAGCTAGCCTGCTCAGTCTAGGTAACACCCTCTACGAGCAGAACACTGGCCAACATCGCAGGGCAGAACTAGGGGTATTCTGCCCCTCCCCAGCCATAGTCACTCAGACGGGTGAACGTGACCAGCCCATTGTGCCCTCATCCGAGACTCTACCTGGTTTCCACCTCCTATCTACCTGGCGACCAGCCCATTGTGCCCTCATCCGAGACTCTACCTGGTTTCCACCTCCTATCTACCTGGCGACCAGTTGTAGGAACCGGGGCCAAACTAGGGGCATCTGCCCCTCTCTCTCTTCAAGCGCCAAGCGGCCAGAGCAGCAGACAAAGTTCGATGGCCTCACACCTCAAGCAGGTGAGCATGACAAATCCGTCACCTTCTCCTCCAGAGCATTCCTGAGGTTCAACGTCATCCCTAACTGGTAGCCGATATACGTACGCAGCACTCGGCCAAGAGACCACGGATGTAGCTCCCGCCAGGTTCATCATCCAACACCCTTTCAGCTTGAGGGTCAATAATCAGTGGAAGACCTTGACGGCTCTCCGCAAGATCAGGAACTTGAAAAGGTCAGTCTATGGTTCCAACCGCCAGAGCCCATCGGTATAACCTCTACTGACGAGGTTGAACTTGTAAACCTTGGGGATGAACAGCATCGAAAAGAAGCAAAAATTAGCAAAGAGGTACCCGAGCCTTACTGGCAACAACTCCTTGCAGTCCTGCGAGAATTCATGGAGGTATTTGCATGGGGTTACGAAGACATGCCCGATTTGGATGAGTGGGTAGCAGTCCACTAGCTACCTCTCAAACCGGAAGCCCACCCTGTGAAGCAGAAAGCTCGACGGATGAGATAGGAATGGGCACAGAAGCTAAAAGAGGAAGTTCACAAGTAGTTGAACGTTTGGTTCCTCCAACCAGTCTTCTACCCAGAATGGGTGGCAAACATGGTGCCTCTACCAAAAAAAGACGGACGGGTACGCATGTGTGTCGACTATCGAGACCTCAACAAGGCCAGCCCTAAGGACGACTTCCCACTACCACACATAGATGTCTTGGTAGACGACGCCGCCAAGTATGGGGTGTACTCTTTCATGGACAGATTCTTCGGTTACAACCAAATCCTCATGGCGAAGGAAGACAAGGAGAAGATTGCATTCACGACCCCCTAGGGCGTCTTCTGTTACAGGGTGATGCCATTCGGGCTCAAAAATGCTGGTGCTACCTACCAAAGAGCCATGACCACCCTTTTCCACGACATGATGCACAAAGAAGTCGAAGTCTACATCGACGATATGGTAGTAAAGGCACGCACACATCAACAACATCTCAAGTACTTGTGAAGATTATTCGAGTGCCTAAGGAAGTACAAGCTCAAGTTAAACCTGTCAAAATCAACATTCGAGGCCACCATCGAAAAGATCTTGGGCTTTGTCATCAGCAAGAGGGGGATTGGGGTGGATCCCGACAAGGCAAAGGAAATCTTAGATATGCCTCCCCCACAGATAGAGCAGCAGGTCTGAAGCTTGTTGGGAAGACTACAATACATCGGGCGCTTCATCTCGCACCTTACGTCGACTTGCGAGCCCTTCTACAAACTGTTGAAGAAAAATGCTAGCTTCGCATGGACTACAGAATGCCAAGTCGCCTTTGACCACATCAAGTGGCAGCTTTCCCAGCCGTCGGTTCTCGTGCCGCCTCATCCCGAACGGTCGCTCTTCTTGTACATTTCAGTCACGACTTCTTCCATGGGTGCTGTGTTGGGCCAGCATGACACGACCAGCAGAGTTGAGTAGGCCATATACTACCTTAGTAAGAAATTCACCAAGGTAAAAGAATAGTATGAACTGATAGAAAAATACTGCCTCTCGTTGGTTTGGACGGTGAAAAAGTTGCGACACTACCTGGTGGTCTACCTGATTCTGTTGCTCAGCCGCCTAGACCCCCTGCGCTACCTATTTGACTAGTTGGCCTTGGCACGTAGGTGAGTAAAATGGCAGATGCTCCTTGCCGAGTTTGACATCCGGTACGTATCTCAAAAATCCATGAAGGCCCAAGTCGTGGCCAACTAGCCCCTGCCACATTATCAGCCATTGGAGGACTCGTTCCTAGATGAGCCCATCTTCATCATTGGCGAGCTGGATTCAGACCAGCTGGATCTAGACCAGCCGGAACCCCATACCCTATACTTCGACGGAGCGGTTAATACCAAAGGCGACGGAGTGGGGGTCGTTCTAGTGGATCCCCAAGGACGGATGCTGCCCGTTGCCAAGAAGCTTCTCTTCACGTGCTCCCACAGCAAGGTGGAATATGAGGCTTGCATCATGGGACTATGACTCACACTGGAACACTAGGTCACCCATCTACATGTGTTCGGCCATACCAGGTGGAGGGCCCGAGACCCCAAGCTCCAGCCATACCAAGAGCTCGTACTACTATTGGCGGAAAGCTTCCAGTTCGTCCACTTCTAGCATGTCAATCGCAAACACAATCTATACGTAGACGCTTTGGTCATCCTGGCGTCATGGGTAACGATTATGGAAGGTCGAAGCATAGCCATAGAAGTCACAACGCCCCACCAATTGGCTCACAGTCAGGAAGTCCCCAAGCAGGCAGACATTGGAACCTTGACTTTACATCTGGCTAGCCGCCCCAACACCCGGTAGATGGTCGACCCACATGGAGAACTGGCCCCAGTTGACCAACCAAACAATGTAGACCCCAAGTTCCCAGACAACGATCTGGGGAAATCACAGTAAGAAGACCACCCCTGGTACTTAGATGTACAAACGTTCCTCGAAACCGAGGAGTTCCCATTGGAAGCCACCACCCAAGATCGACATACACTGTCCAAGCTAGCAGCTGGCTACGTCTTCAATGGGGGACAGCTCTACAAGCGGTCTTACAACAAGACTCTTCTCCGGTGTGTGACCTAGCCCGAGGCACATACGGTTATGCAGGAAATCCATGAAGGTGTTTGTAGATCCCACATGAATGGGATCCTCCTAGCAAAGAAGATCATGCTGCAAGGCTACTACTGGAGCACAACGGAGGTGGACTGCACAGCCTACGTTCGTCACTGTCACCAATGCCAGATTCATGGAAATCTCATCCATGTGACCCCCAAAGAGCTATACAACATGGCTTTCGCTTGGCCATTCTCTATGTGGGCCTTGGATGTGGTAGGCAAAGTCAAGCCGACAGCCACCAATGGACACTGGTACATACTGGTAGCCATAGATTACTTCACCAAGTGGGTGGAAGCGGCATCCTACAAAACAGTCATGGCAACCGCCACCCAGAAGTTTTTGTGTACCCTCTCTTTCATCTGGCTATCACCCGGAAACCCATGGGTTTCCGCTAGCCCCGTCGGCAGATGGGCTGAGGTACAGAGAATGGAAAGGTCATTTGGAGAGTGCATCACCACGTGGGGTGGATGGCTCGTTGAACGGAGTCGCCACCTTATTTTTTGGTAGAAAATAAGGAAAACCAGATGGTGAAGTGTCCTTCCATCATCAAAGCGATAAAACGATATGGATGACGTAAAATCGTGTAACGAAAATATGAGAGAACTGGATACGGGGCTCAGGGTACTGTTGGGGAAGGTGTTAGGCACCCCCAAACAGCCCGGGCAATCCTGGCCTCTCTCCGGCTCTAGAACAGAAAACTACGACAGTTAGTCTGGCCACACATGACCTTATCCTGAAAACTTTCCGGTGTCACCGGACAGCTGGCTGGATGTACCGGCTGCCGCATTGTATCCCCCCCCCATACTAGAGATGAGAACTTATATTATCACCTGGCCGAGGCTGGCAAGAATGCATGCCGGGGATGTCATCCCGGAAATCTTTCCAGGGCATCGAGAATGTAGACTTACATTTCCTGGGAAATGGGGATCAGCTACCAGTATTTTTATACCGGTTGGCCGGTGACAGGCCGGCTAATCGCCCCAACCATCTGCACAAAGATGGGTTTTCAGGGAGCCGGTTGCCGATTTTTTTATACCGGCGGCCGGCCGGCTAATTCCCCAAGCCATCTGTACAAAGATGGGTTTTCGGGGAGCCGGTTGCAGACCATTTGTGCCAGCTAGCTCCCCAAACCACTTGCACAAAGATGGGTTCTGGGGGAGCCGGTCGATCCTCACCGATGGCGTCGTCCCGGAAACCTTTCTCGGGCATTGGGAGGGTAGACTTACGCCTACCGGAAAAATGAGGGAACCGTCAGGTTGTACGTGTTCGTACACCTGAACGGCTACCGCCGGCATCCTTGTCGGTGGCGTCATCCCGGAAATCTTTCTGGGGCATCGGGAGAGTAGACTTACATCTCCCAGAAAAATGCAAGGGGACCATCGGGTTGTACGTGTTTGTACACCCGAACGATCGTCGTCGGCATCTTTGCCGGTGGCGTCATCCGGGAAACTTTTCCAGGGCATCGGGAGAGTAGACTTACGTCTCCCGGAAAAACGTACGGGGACCGTCGGGTTGTACGTGTTTGTACACCCGACCAGCCGCAGCCAACAACTTTGCCGGTGGCATCATCCTGGAAACTTTTTTGGGGCATCGGAAGAGAAGACTTACGTCTCCCGGAAAAAACGTACGGGGACCGTCGGGTTGTACGTGTTTGTACACCCGAATGGCCGCCGCTAGCGTCTTTGCCGGTGGCGTCATCCCTAAAAATTTTCCGGGGCATCGGGATAGTAGACTTACGTCTCCCGGAAAAAAAATGGGCATCGTCGAGTTGTACATGTTCATACGCCTGAACGGCCACCGCCGGCTTCCTTGCCGGCGGCGTCATCCCGGAAATCTTTTTAGGGCATCGGGAGGGTAGACTTACGCCTCCTGGAAAAGAAACAGGCACCGTCGAGTTGTACGTGTTTGTACACCCGAATGGCCATCGCCGGCTTCCTTGCTAGCGGCATCATCTCGGATATCTTTTCGGGGCATCGGGAGGGTAGACTTACGCCTCCCAAAAAAGAAATGGGCACCGTCGAGTTGTACGTGTTCGTACACCTGAACGGCCACCACTGGCTTCCTTGCCGGCAGCATCATCCCGGAAATTTTTCTAGGGCATCGTGAGGGTAGACTTACACCTCCCGGAAAAGAAACGGGCACCGTCGAGTTGTACATGTTCGTACACCCGAACGGCCACTGCTGACTTCCTTGCTGGCGGCGTCATCCCAGAAATCTTTCCGGGGCCCTGGGAAAGACAAGTGGAGATCGAATAAAAACTCGTAAAGTTGCTGGGAAACTCAGAGTTTCCACGTAAAAAGACCCGACAGAAGGGTCGTGACTGAACCGAACTCGACCGGGCCTGGTGGATTCACCCAGCCAGGAGGGCGGCCACCGGTACCCTCACACGTGTTTCCGAAGGAATGATACCCGGGTCCGTCCTCCGACCGTTCCCTTGCATAGGAAAGGTGTTATATGGTCAGGGCTCGAGAAAACATCGTAAAGATGTACGTAAAAATGGCGAGGGTGGAGGAACTTACCTGTAGGGAGTCATCGGCAGGGATTAGAAGTCCTCGCTCTAGTGCGGCAAAAGGGTGTTGGGGCTCCGAGCTGCTTTCCTCCTTCAGAACTGGTGAACGGTCGTTTCTCCCAGCGTTCTAACATGCGTCTCCTCCAGAGGTGCTAGCCTTTTCTCAAGAGGGTGTCAGCCTCTTGAAATGGGTGGAAGGCCCCTTCTTTTATAAGGGGTCTCCTTCCTTCTTTGGGGCGCCCACAGATGGAAGGTGGCGTAATCCCAGATTTAATTACGTGGTCTGCGTAATTGATTGATTTGCGAGATTTTAGTGGTTAAATCCCGTCGAATCCTCCTAATTGATTTGGCTTACCTTTCTGGGTAGTTACCCGGCAGTCGCTACGTGGCAGGCGGAAGCCGGCTGGTCCCCCAAACATTTGCGCAAATGGGGTTTTTGGGGATCCGGGTGCCGCTTCCTTGAAGTGGCTTGCCGACAGCTAGCCGGGTACATCCCCACAACTTTTGCACCAAATGTGGGTTTTTGGGGATCCGGGTGCCGCTTCCTTGAAGCGGCTTGCTGGCGGCTAGCTGGGTAGATACCCCCAACTTTTGCACCAAATGTGGGTTTTTGGGGTTCCGGGTGTCGCTTCCTTGAAGCGGCTTGCCGGCGGCTAGCCGGGTGGTTTCCCCTTTAGAGTTCGCTTAAGCATGGGGTCAACAAAATGCCCCTCCCTAGGCGAGGTTGTATGACTCCGGGGGAAGGAAACCGACATCCTAGGGTTGAATGACCCCCATGCGTAAATGGTAAGTCATGCGAGATTTTTTGTGAATTGTCTATCACTGGTCAGAAAATGCAATCGGACTTACACTCTCGGTCACTTGACCGAGGGATGCCAATGTGTTAGCCGGTCGGTTCTACAGCAACCACCTTGTGGGTGTTGGTTAACCGGGCAACGAGGTGAAAAATGTTTGTGTACCTTGTCCGGAGGTTGTGTCAACATCGCACTGTACTTTTCCCACGTCTTAGCTCTTAGCCGGCCAGTTACGTGGTGACCACCTTGTGGGAGCCGACAATCAGGATGCGACGTAAAAGCTTCACTTTCAAAAGCTATCGAGGTAGTGAATAGTGACATCATACTTTTGTGATGTTACTTTCTGGCTGGCTATTTATACAGTTGCTGCCTTGCAGGTGAGATGAGGGGTGACGATACGAAGACCACGTTTGTGCCATGCTGGGATTTGGCGGAGCCGATAGCCAGGTAATCTTACTGGCTTGTCGGCGGCAAGCCAGCTAGCCACCCGAACCATACATTTAAGTATGGGTTTCGGGGAGCCGGCTATCGGGTTTCCTTACCGGTTTTCCAACGGCGAGTCGGTTAGCCACCCGAACCATACATTTAAGTATGGGTTTTGGGGAGTTGGCAACTGAGTTTTCTTACCGGTTTACCGGTGGCGGGCTGATTAAACGCCCAATCCATACGTCTAAGTATGGTTTTCGGGGAGCCGTCAACCGGGTTTTCTTACCGGTTTGCCGGTGGTGGGCCAGTTAACCACCCAATCCATACGTCTAAGTATGGTTTTCAGGGTGTCAGAAACCGAGTTTTCTTACCAGTTTACCGGTGGCTAGCCGGTTAAATGCCTGATCCATACGTCTAAGTATGGTTTTTGGGGAGCCGGCAACTGGGTTTTCTTACCGGTTTGCCGGTGGTGGGCCAGTTAACCACCCAATCCAGACTTGGGAGGACATGGGCATGCTCCGAAGGGTTGTGACCCGAGACATGAACAAACCTGTGGGATGAAGTTTTGGCTAGTTTTGCCGACCCTCTTCCTTTTCCCCATGGACGGGGTAGGATGACTAATGAGTTGGACCTGCTCACTATGTGTGCATCGTACGTGCCTTGTGTAGTGTGTAAGTCATAAAAGGGAATTCATCGAGGAAAGGAGCGTACTTGCCTGGACCTGATCTCTCGATCAGTCGGTGGAGAGTTGGACGGAGACATCGGTCGCCGGCTTGTCTGAAGGCAGCGGCCGTGATGAGTCCTTCTCGTGCTCATTCTTCATGGTCATGGGGGGGATTGGCTTCTTGATTGGCTTGTGGGATGTTGGTCTAAGAAGCCGGCGGCCGGTCCGTCTGGAGGCAGTGGCCGCGTGGATCCCCGATCAAGTTGATTTTTTTGTGACTGTGGGGAGACAACCCGTGGGGTTTCACCATTGGCAGCTACCGAGTGCGTGAAACAGGATGGAGGGGCAGAATGCCCCTAGTCCTGCCCCAAGGTGCATCTCCTCTAGAGGAGATGGCGGGTTTCCGGTTGAAAGTGCCGGTAACAGGTTGGATAGTGCTGGCGACCGAAAGAAACCCCCAGAAGAGGTTGGTTCTTCCGTGTCGTGGGGGACCAGTCTGAAAAACTGACAACCAGCCCATATGAAGGCGGCAGCCGCGTGGATCCCCGGTCGAATACGTTTTTCTGGGTCTCTAGGGGGTCGGTCTAGGGAGGCAGCAACCGGCCCATCTGGAGGTAGCAGCCACGCGAACCCCCGATCGACGTCATTTTTCTGGGTCTTGAGGGGGACGGTCTAGGGAGGCGGCAACTGGCCCATCTGGAGGTGGCAGCCGCGTGAACCCCCGATCGATGTCATTTTTCTGGGTCTTGAGCGGGCCGGTCTAGGGAGGCAGCAACCGACCCATTTGGAGGTGGCAGTCGCGTGAACCCTCGATCGACGTCATTTTTCTGGGTCTTGTGGGGGCCGGTTTAGGGAGGCGACAACCGGCCTATTTGGAGGTGGCAGCTGCGTGAACCCCCGATCGACGTCGTTTTTCTGGGTCTTGAGGGAGCCGGTCTAGGGAGGCGGCAACCGGCCTATCTAGAGGTGGCAGCCACATGAACCCTCGATTGATGTCATTTTTCTGGGTCTTTAGGGGGCCGGTATAGGGAGGCGACAACCGGCCCATTTGGAGGTGGTAGCTGCGTGAACCCCTGATCGATGTCTTTTTTCTGGGTCTTGAGGGGGTCAGTCTAGGGCGGCGGCAACCGGCCTATCTGGAGGTGGCAGCCGCGTGAACCCCCGATCAACGTCATTTTTCTGGGTCTTGTGGGGGCCGGTCTGTGGAGGCGGCAACCGGCCCATTTGGAGGTGGCAGCTTCATGAACCCTCGATTGACGTCATTTTTCTCGGTCTTGAGGGGGCCGGTCTAGGGAGGCGGCAACCAGCCTATCTGGTGGTGGCAGCCGCGTGAACCCCCAATCGACATCATTTTTCTGGGTCTTGAGGGGGCTGGTCTAGGGAGGCGGCAACCGGCCCATCTGGAGGTGGCAGCCGTGTGAACCCCCAGTCGAACTTGTTTTTCTGGGTCTTTGGGGACCGGTCCAGGGAGGCGGCAGCCGCGTGGATCCCCGGTTGACAATTTTTTATCTTTTTTTTGTTCTTTGTGAGACGGTATGAGAAGCCGTTGGCCAGTTGGTTTGAAGGCGGCAGCCGCTATCATCCTCGGTCAAGTTGGTGTCTCGTGACTGTGGGGAGCTAGCCCATTGAGTCTCACCATTGGCGACTGCTGAGTACACGAAACGGGATGGAGGGGCTGAATGTCCCTAGTTCTGACCCGAGGTGCAAGTCTTCTGGAGGAGATAGCGGGTTTCTTGGTGGAAGTGCATGTGGCCGGTTGGGTAGTACGTGGAAATAGTGTAGACCCCCAGAATAGGAAGTGACAAGTTGGTTGCATTCACTTGTCCAGGTGTGTGTGGTGGGGAGGGTAGAATGCCCCTAGTTCTGCCCCATGATGTTGGCCAGTGCTCTGCTCATAAAGGGTGTTACCTGAATCGAACTGGCTAGTTGTCCCAACTTCATGGTGCGGAAACCCTATTGGGCGTTAGCGGCTGCCAGATTAGAGTATCGATGATCGGATGGTTCTCAGATGTTCTTTGTGCTGATTGAGATGCTTGGTATGATTGCCAAGCTAGGGTCGACTTGATCGGATTGCCAAGTCGATGGCTGCTGAGGACACAGCTACTGGCGTACTTGTGTGTGTGATGCCAAGCCCAGTAGTGACAACTTCATTGGGTTGTCAAGCCTCGTGTTGATGAAGCGGGTTTCGACGTGAGTCGCCCAAAACCCATGAAAAATAAAAGGCCGACTGTAAAAGAGTCGTACGAACGAGAGTTTGTGTCACTTAATCGATAAAACGCAGCAAGTGTCCCCAATGGAGTCGCCAAAAATCTGTACCCTCTCTTTCATCCGACTATCACCCGAAAACCCATGGGTTTCCGCCGGCCCCGCCGGTGAATGGGCCGAGGTATAGAGAATGGAAAGGTGATTTGGAGAGCGCATCACCACGTGGGGCGGATGGCTCGTTGAACGGAGTCACCACCTTATTTTTGGGTAGAAAATAAGGAAAACTAGATGGGGAAGTGTCCTTCCATCATCAAAGTGATAAAACCATATGGATGACGTAATATTGTGTAACGAAAATATGAGAGAACTGGATACGGGGCTCAGGGTACTGTTGGGGAAGGTGTTAGGCACCCCTAGACAGCCCGGGCAATCCCGGCCTCTCTTCGGCTCTAGAACGGAAAACAACGACAGTCAGTCTGGCCACACGTGACCTTATCTTGAAAACTTTCCAAGGCCGCCAGACAGCCGTCTGGATGTACCAGCTGCCGCGTCGTATCCCCCCCCCCAATACTAGAGATGGGAACTTATGTTATCACCTAAACGGGGCCAGTAAGAATGCATGCCGGGGTCGTCATCCCAGAAATCTTTTTGGGGCATCGGGAATGTAGACTTACATTTCCTGGGAAATGGGGATCGGCTGCCAGTATTTTTATACCGGTTGGCTGACGATACGTCGATTAATCGCCCCAACCATCTACATAAAGATGGGTTTTTAGGGAGCCGGTTGCCGGTTTTTTTGTACCGGCTTACCGACGGCCGGCCGGCTAATCCCCGAGCCATCTGTACAAAGATGGGTTTTTGGGGAGCCCTTTTTCCGATGTTCTGAAGAAGAGGACCTTTTTCCGACATTCTGAAGAAGAGGACCCTTTTTCTAACCTTCGAAGGAGCTTTTTCAGAGAGTCTGAAGGTGATTTCGGAGGTGAGCTGCTCAAAGCACTAGAGCAAGGACTTCCAACCATTGCCGACGTCTCCTTGTAGGTAAGCTCCCTCTTTCCCCTGCTATCATGCTTCTAACTTAGCGTGTTTCCCTCGAACCCCGATCGTACTAGACCTTTCTCCACGCAAAGGGAAAGGTCGGAGGACATGCTTGGGTTTCATTCCTTCAAATACGCTTCCGAAGGTACCTGTAACCTCCCTCCCTGCCGTGTAAATCCACCTAGTACGGTCGATGTCAGTTTGGTCACAATTCCTACATCGGGTCTTTCCACATGGAAATCGATGTTTTCGTACGTGTTTTAGGAATGTATCGTTGCATTTTCTCTGTCCCTTTTTCTTTGAAATGCATGGCCACCATCAAACGTGTCATCTCCGCTTACAGACGACCATCTCCCCGAAGGTGTCCACCTCTCCCGTCTGTCAGGACTGGGTGCACAAATCCGTGCACCCAAAAGTGGAGGCAGCATACTGGGTGAACATCCGGTCCCAGATCCAGATGTCCAGTAGGCCGACGGGTAGACCCACCAAACCTCTGGCTTTTCAGCCATAAGTCAGTCGTAGTGGCTACCACGTCCATGGCTGCATTTTACCTATTTTTTGCTATATCACCAGGATGGGCAAAGCTGCCCTCCTGATGCCCTAAAAAGGCTTCCAAGATGAGGCCATCAGCATGCATCATTGCCGACGCCAAGCATCCAGGTGTATGAGCATGTACACCCCGACGGTTCCCCTTTATCAGGAGAAGCAAAGCTACCCTCTCGTTGCCCCGAAAAGGCTTCTGGGATGAGGCCGTCGGCATCCATCGTTGCCAACACCGGCCATCCAGATGTATGAGCATGTACACCCCGATGGTTCCATTTTACTAGGAGAAGCAAAGCTACCCTCCCGATGCCCCGAAAAGGCTTCTGGGATGAGGCCATCGACATGCATCGTTGCCAATGCCAGCCGTCCAGGAGTATGAGCATGTACACCCTGACGATTCCCCTTTATTGGGAGAAGCAAAGCTGCCCTCCCGATACCCTGGAAAGGCTTTCAGGATGAGGCCATCGGCATGCATCGTTGTTGATGCCGGCCATCCGGGTGCATGAGCATGTACACCCTCGACGGTTCTGTTATACTGGGAGAAGCAAAGTTGCCCTCCCGATGCCCTAGAAAGATTTCCAGGATGAGGCCGTTGGCATGCATCCTTGCCAACGCCATTCATCCATGTATATGAGTATGTACACTCTGATGGTTCCTCTTTACCAGGAGGAGTAAGGCTGCCCTCCTAATGCTCTGGAAAGTCTTCCAAGATGAGGCCACGTTTGGTTGGGCTAACTATTGTCATTTGCCATTTTAAGAGTTAAAGAGAGGTTGGGATTACCCAGGCTGTCTAGGGGTGCCTAACACCTTCCCCAATAGTACCTTGAGTCCCGTATCCAGTTCTCTCATTTTTTGCATAGTTTTACATGGTTTTATACCATTTCTGTGGTTTTTACCATTTTGATGGTGGAAGGACACTTCCACATCTGGTTTTCCTTGTTTTCTACCCAAAAATAAGGTGGCGACTCTATTTAATGAGCCATTTGCCCCATGTGGCGATGCGCTCACATAATCAACTTTCCATTCTCTGTACCTCGATCCATCTGTCGGCTCTGCCGGTGGAACCCCATGGGCTTTCGGGTGATAGCCAAATGAAAGAGAGGGTACACCTCTAGCTTTTCAGCCAGAAGTCAGTCGTGGTGGCTACCATGTTCGTGGCCACGTTTTACCTATTTTTCACTATCTCGCCAGGATGGGCAAAGCTACCCTCCTGATGCCGGCCATCCAGGTGTGTGAGCATGTACACCTCAACGGTTCCCCTTTACTGGGAGAAGCAAAGCTACCCTCTCGATGCCCCGGAAAGGCTTCTAGGATGAGGTTGTCAGCATGCATCATTGCCGACGTTGGCTGTCTGGGTGTATGAGCATGTACACCCCTGACAGTTTCATTTTACCGAGAGAAGCAAAGTTTCCCTCCCGATGCTTCGGAAAGGATTTCGGGATGAGGCCGTCGGCATGCATCCTTGCCGATGCCGATCATCCAAGTATATGAGTTTGTACACTCTGATGGTTCCTCTTTATCGGGAGGAGTAAGGCTACCCTCTTGATGCTCTTGAAAGTCTTCCAGGATGAGGCCACGTTTGGCTGGGTTGACTGTTGTCATTTTCCATTTTTAGAGCCGGAGAGAGGCTGGGATTACCTGGGCTGTCTAGGGGTGCCTAACACCTTCACCAACCGTACCTTGAGTCTCGTATCTAGTTCTATTATTTTTTGCGTAGTTTTACACGATTTTATACCATTTCTGCGGTTTTTACCATTTTGATGGTGGAAGGACACTTCCACATCCGGTTTTCCTTGTTTTCTGCTAAAAAATAAGGTGGCGACTTCGTTTAACGAGCCATCTGCCCCATGTGGTGATGTTCTCACACAATCAGCTTTCCATTCTCTGTACCTCGGTCCATCCACTGGCTCTGCCGGTGGAACCCCCTGGGCTTCTGGGTGATAGCTGGATGAAAGAGATGGTACACCTCTAGCTATTCAGCTAGAAGCCAGTCGTGGTGGCTACCATGTCCATGGCCGCGTTTTACCTATTTTTCGCTATCTCGCTAGGACGGGCAAAGCTGCCCTCCCGATGCCGGCCATCCGAGTGTTTGAGCATGTACACCCCGACAGTTCCCCTTTACCGGTAGAAGCAAAGCTACCCTCCCAATACCCTGGAAAGGCTTCCGGGATGAGGCTGTCGGCATGCATCGTTGCCGACACCGGCCATCCGGGTGTATGAGCATGTACACCCCTGACGGTTCCATTTTACCGGGAGAAGCAAAGTTGCCCTCCCGATGCCCCGGAATGGTATCCTTTATGAGGCTGTCGACATGCATCCTTGCCGATGCCAGTCATCCAGGTATATGAGTGTGTACACTCTGATGGTTCCTCTTTACCAGGAGGAGTAAGACTGCCCTCTTGATGCTCTGGAAAGTCTTCCAGGATGAGGCCACGTTTGGCTAGGCTGACTGTTGTCGTTTTCCATTTTTAGAGCCGGAGAGAGGCCGGGATTACCTAGGCTGTCTAGGGGTGCCTAACACCTTCCCCAACCATACCTTGAGTCTCGTATCCAGTTCTCTCATTTTTTGCATAGTTTTACACGATTTTATACCATTTATGCAGTTTTTACCATTTTGATGGTGGAAGGACACTTCCACCTCCGGTTTTCCTTATTTTCTACCCAAAAATAAGGTCACGACTCCGTTTAATGAGCCATCCACCCCATGTGGTGATGCACTCACACAATCAGCTTTCCATTCTCTATACCTCGGTCCATCCACTGGCTCTACCAGTGGAACCCCATGGGCTTCCGAGTGATAGCCAGATGAAAGAGATGGTACACCTCTGGCTTTCCAGCTAGAAGTCAGTCGCGGTGGCTACCATGTCCATGGCCACGTTTTACATATTTTTCACTATCTCGCCAGGATGGCCAAAGCTGCCCTCCCGAAGCTGGCCATCCGGGTGTATGAGCATGTACACCCCGACGGTTCCCCTTTACCGGGAGAAGCAAAGCTGCCCTCCTGATACCCCGGAAAGGCTTCTGGGATGAGGCCGTCGGCATGCATCGTTGCCAACGCCGACTGTCCGGGTGTATGAGGATGTACACCCCCAACAGTTCCATTTTACCGGAAGAAGCAAAGTTGCCCTCCCGATGCCACGGAAGGGTTTCTGGGATGATGTCATTGGCATGCATCCTTGCCGACGCCGATCATCTGGGTATTTGAGTATGTACACTCTGATGGTTCCTCTTTACTGGGAGGAGTAAGGCTACCCTCTTGATGCTCTAGAAAGTCTTCTGGGATAAGGCCACGTTTGGCTGGGCTGACTGTTGTCGTTTTCTATTTTTAGAGCCGGAGAGAGGCTAGGATTACCCGGGCTGTCTGGGGTTGCCTAACACCTTCCCCAATAGTACCTTCAATCCCGTATCCAGTTCTCTCATTTTTCACATAGTTTTACACGGTTTTATACCATTTCTACGGTTTTTACCATTTTGATGGCGGAAGGACACTTCCACATTCAGTTTTCCTTGTTTTCTACCCAAAAATAAGGTGGCAACTCTGTTTAACGAGCCATCCGCCCCATGTGGCAATGCGCTAACACAATCAGCTTTCCATTCTTTGTACCTCGGTCCATCCACCGGCTCTGTCGGTGGAACCCCATGGGCTTCTGGGTGAAAGCCGAATGGAAGAGAGTGTACACCTCTGGCTTTTCAACCAGAACTCAGTCGCGGTGGCTACCACGTCCATGCCTGCATTTTACCTATTTTTCACTATCTCACTAGGACGGGAAAAGCTACCCTCCCGATGCCTCAGAAAGGCTTCCGAGATGAGGCCATTGGCATGCATCGTTGCCGACGCCGACTTTCCGGGTGTATGAGCATGTACACCCTAACAGTTTTCCTTTACCAAGAGAAGCAAAGCTGCTGTCCCAATGCCCTAGAAAGGCTTCCGAGATGAGGCCGTTGGCATGCATCCTTGCCGACGCCGGCCGTCCGGGTCTATGAGTATGTACACCCCGACGGTTCCTTTTTACCGGGAGAAGCAAAGCTGCTCTCCTGATACCCCGGAATGGCTTCCAGGATGAGGCCGTCGGCATGCATCCTTGTCGACGCCAGCCATCCGGGTGTATGAGTATGTACACCCCGATGGTTCCTTTTTACTAGGTGGAGCAAAGCTACCCTCCCGATTCCCCGGAAAGGCTTCTGGGATAAGGCCGTCGGCATGAGTCCTTGCCGACCTTGGCCAAATTGGGTACATAAACTCTTGTCCCTAGTAGGAGAGGCGGAATGTCAGGCAGATGCTAGTCCCCACACTTGACAGTCCGACGTACCAGCCGGCTATCTCGCCAGACCTTCAGCTTTTTAGTCAATGGCCTGTAATGGTGACCACCACGCCTTTCCCTCTCTCCTTTTCTCACCAGATCTTGTGTGAATCCTCGCATTGGTTGATCTTCACTTGCTTTTATCGAAATGAATAAGACTATTCCTCCCGATGCTCTGGAAAGTCTTCCAAGATGAGGCCTTGTTTGGTCAAGCTGACTATCGTGGTTTTTCATTTTTAGAGCCGGAGAGAGGTCGAGATTACCCGAGCTGCCTGGGGGTGCCTAACACCTTCCCCAACAGTACCTTGAGTCTTGTATCTAGTTCTCTCATTTTTTGCATAATTTTACACGGTTTTATACCATTTCTACGGTTTTTACCATTTTGATGGCTGAAGGACACTTCCACATCTGGTTTTTCCTTGTTTTCTACCCAAAAATAAGGTGGTGACTCCGTTTAACAAGCCATCCACCCCGCGTGGTGATGCGCTCACACAATCAGCTTTCCATTCTCTGTACCTCGGTCCATCTGCCAGCTCTGCCGGTGGAACCCCATGGGCTTCCGGGTGACAGCTGGATGAAAGAGAGGGTACAATATCGAACCTACTAGAACAGTTATTTAGCTAGCAGATAAATCCATAAGAATACCTTTAGGAAAAGTGGAAGATATTTTAGTAAGGGTTATGAAATTTGTCTACCCTGTTGATTTTACTGTAATGGAAACAAATGCTTGAAATATAAATCAAGATCAAGCTATAATTATTTTAGCAAGGCCATTTTTAGCTATAGCTGATGCTTGCACAAGTTGTAGAAATGGTTGGATGGAATTAACTTGGGGTGATCGAAAGTAAGAACTGAATATTTTCAGTGGAGTCAAGAAAAATTTTAAAGAGATTCAATTTAAAAATTTTAAAGTTAGTCTAATCGAAACTTTTAAAATAGATGAGGATTTAGATGTAGAGGAATTAGATCATGTTGAAAGATGTGTAATACCAACTGAAGAAGTGTTGAAAGAGGAAATATCTGAGCAAACAGAAATTATGGATGTAAACAAAGAA
>JAMKPZ010000209.1:0-137434 GCA_024699675.1 Amphibolis antarctica
TTTTTTTTTTACGCGGCTGTCATCGACTGGAAGGGAAATTTTTTCCGCGTGGCTGTCATCGGCGGGAAGGGAAATTTTTTCCGCGCGGCTTTTTTTTTCCAACACTCTCTCTCTTCATCAAACAGCCGTTCATCTTTCATCCAACGGGTGCCTACAGAACCATTAAACCCTTTTTATAATGATAAAAAATTAAAATTACACGTAATACGAATTTATATATAAAAATTTATATAATAATAATGATAAAATTTATAAATAATCATAATAAAAATTTGTAAAATTAAAATTTGTATATCAGATAATTTTTAAAAAATATTTCTTAAAATAAAATTTGTACACGTGAGAAAATGTTTTCTGAGTATTCATGTAGTTGACAAAAAATGAAAAAAATTACTACAATACAAGTATTTATGCATATAATAATATAAAAGTTATCAAATATTATAAAATTCATCAACTGCCTAATGTTATATAAGTCAAATGTAACAATATATTTGCATAAATATTTCAACCATTTTTTTTTTAGAAAAATACGAGCATTTTCATTATGCATCCATATTTAACCGTGTATTTGGCATATTCAGGTGGTGTGCACAAGCATATTCATTATGTTTAAAATTTTTATTTAAAACCGGGAAATGATTTTATTCCCTACATTCAGGTACTTAAAATCTGGTAAATATTTTATTTAAAAGAAATATTTACAAAGGAAAGACATTTATTTATTTCACATGTAATTTTTACAGTTTATGGATTTTAAATTGGTGTATTTAAATTATAAGATAAATTTCTACAATATTTTTTTATGATTTTCTATAATTCTATTTTTTATATTAAATAATTTTAAAAATTCAAAAATAAGCACACATTAAGGTGAAAATTGATGTTTTTTTTTTGTCTCTCGTTAATCAGGTGGTGTTTGGTTCAACCTCTTGTCGAAGATTTCAACAAACAATTTTCTTCTCTTCTAAAGTGGTAATGAAAAACGTCTTGATTCATTTGAAAATTCAGTTTAACTCAAACATAATTTTTTTTGTGAGCCTTCAAATTCAAAAGTCAAGAAAAGGAAGATCCATGGTAGAAGTCGTTTCATCTTCATTTAGGACAAAAATATCATCATATAATATTTCCAACATTCTGAAATATTATAAAATAATTTATACTAGTGAAATCTTTATTTTTCAGATTTTTACTTCCCTGTTACAACATTCTACTGCCTTGGAATTTTCAAAAGATCAAAGAATTCAGTTTTTTTTTTCTATGCAACGTTTTTAATTTAAATTGCAGCATTTTTTAAAGTCAGTATATAAAAATAAGTTGACAGGTAAATAATATTTTTGGTAATGATTATTAAAAAATGCTCACATTTATATACATTAGTTGAAATAATTGTTATCAAATGCTTCCTTAGTGTGAAAACCTAAGTTTGGTCATTTTTATCTTCCACCTTAAGAATTTTTTTTTTTTCATTTTACTGTGGAAATTAATATCTACGATTTTGTTCTGATAGGAGGTTGCAATCAATTTACCAACATTCCATAACATGGAAAAATAAAACAAAGTGGTGAAGCTCAAATTCATCTGTTATTGCACAAAAAATTCTTGAAATTCTATCTATTGAAAAGAAATTTCATTAAGAAGTACCATAGCTACATGAAAGGCATCCCATTTACAAGTAAAGGACATTTTAGGGTTACAAGGTTATATGTCTTTCTGGAACTTGAAAGTGAAAGTAAATATTTGTGTTTCTTAGATACCTATTCTATAAATAAATCAAAAATTTTGTTTAAAAAAACTGATCATAAATATACAACATCAACATATATCCACCAAAAAGCAAGAACCATGATAATGAGAAGGATCTATCGCAACCAGATATGCACAACATTGCTGTCATTTGTTTAACTGTACTTGATCCAACCAAAATATATTTATTCAATCTTGGCAATATGCAATTTAATCGGTAATATCATAATGCAACATAAACATGGAGTAGTTTAGCAGCATTTAAATATCAGGATCTCAGAAAGAATTCACATAACAAACATCTGTTCAGTCATTGATCCAACTACAACCAGGTTCCTTCATGATGTGTTTTTCACGCATCATGTCCCTTATGTGTTCTGATCGTTCCCACTCTCCATGGGTAGCATATACAGACGATAGCTGAACGTAACTACTTGTCTGTGAAGGATCAATCTCAATTAGCTTTTCAGCAATCTTTCTTCCAAGGAAATCATGTCCTTCAGCATCGCACCCTTTCAGCAGTGATGTCAATATA
Source organism: Amphibolis antarctica (assembly GCA_024699675.1). NCBI lineage: Eukaryota > Viridiplantae > Streptophyta > Magnoliopsida > Alismatales > Cymodoceaceae > Amphibolis > Amphibolis antarctica. The sequence goes on from JAMKPZ010000209.1 coordinate 2,282, forward strand.
CCAGCATCAGCTTTGAATGGCATTCCATCAACAAGATCAATAGCCTCACCCAGCCAACCTGCACGAGCTAACAAATCAACCATACATGAGTAATGCTCAATATTTGGTTCAATATTGTAGTTCGCCCTCATCATACTAAACAATCTTTTCCCTTTCTCAACAAACCCACAGTGGCAGCATGCTGTCAAGACTCCAATGAAGGTTAGCTGGTTTGGTTCCATGCTAGCATTTCTCATGTCTTCAAACAGGTTGAGTGCCTCAACCCCACGACCGTTCATTGCATAACCCATTAACATTGAATTCCATGGAGCATCATCAGATTTCCTTGTCTCATCGAATAATTTTCTACTAATTTCTACAAAGCCACATTTGCAGTAAAGATCCACAAGGGAAGTGGCGACAATATGATCAAAGGCAAGGCCAATAATGGTGGCAATGGCAAAAATCTGTTCTCCAAGTCCCAAGGAAGATATACATGCACAAGCACTTAAAATGGTGGAAAATGTCACCTGATCCATTTTCAAACCAAGTTTGTGCATCTCACAGAACAACTCAATTGCCTCCATAGCACAAGCATTCTGACTATATCCAACGATCATTGAATTCCAAGAAATTAAAGTTTTTTCTGATATCATGTCAAATACCTGCCTGGCTTCTTCTATCCTTCCACAATTGGAGTACATGTAGATCATGGAATTCAATGAAACTGTGTCATACTCTTTGAGTTCCTTGAAAGCTTTGAGAGCATCCTCTGTAATCCCACACTTGCTGTAGAAATCAACAGTGGCAGTTCCAACTACAACATCTTCTGTGACTCCGAATTTGAATGCTTGAGCATGAACTTGCTTCCCATTTTCGATTCCATCCAAAGATAGGCATGCATTCAAAACACTGGCAAAAGTGGATGGGTCTGCACTGACACCATTTTCTCTACTCAACAGTAAGGTGAAAAGCTGCAGTGCTTCTTCACATCTACCGTTGGATGTATACCCTTTTAGCATCGAATTCCAACACACCGTAATCTGGTTCCCTGCTCTGTCAAAGACCCTTCTTGCTTCATCGCATCTTCCGTAATCTGAGTAGCCCGAGATAATGGCCGACATAGAGAATTCATCAGGTTCCACCATTGAATCAAACATAGCAACAGCATATTCCAAGTCACCACACTTGCAGTACATATCAACAAGAGCGCTGCTCGAAACAGAGTCGAACTTTACGTCACAGATGATAGCCCGAGCATGCACCTGCTTACCACATTCAAGGGCTGCAAGCCGAGAACAAGCGGTGAGAGCTGTTGCCACAACAAAAGCATCACTCACCAAATTCACATTTATGCAAATCCTCAAAGCTTCCAAAGCTCTACCTTCCTGAACAAATCCATGCATCACGGAATTCAACGACACGGAAGTTTTGACAGGCATTTCGTCGAACAACCTTCGGGAAAGCTCGACGTCACCACCCCTAGTGGCACCAGCGATGATGGCATTCCAGGAGAAAACATTTTTTGCAGGCATGGAGTAGAAGAGGTCAACCGACGTTGTCAGGTCTCCGTACCTGGCATGGGCGTCAATGAGGACGTTCCACGTGAAGGAGTTCCGAAGTGGCATTTCGTCGAACAGGAGACGTGCGTCGCGTAAAAGGTTGGTTGTGCCGGCAACGCACGTGCACCGGCAGTACATGTGGAGTAGGCAGTTCCCGTAGTAGATGTATGAGGAAACGCCGGACTTGAGGAGGAGGAGGTGCAGCTGCTGTCCTCGCCGGAGAGAGTGGTGGGCACTGCATGATTGCAGGAGGCGTGCAATGGCGGGGAGGTCGGCGGTGACGTTCATGTCATCGTTCGATTTGTTTGTTTTTGTTCGAACTCCACTTGGCCATGAGTCAAATCGGTGACCGCCACGGAATCCGACATTTCCCTTTGGATACTCGAGCAAGAAAAGATATAAAATAAATGGGCAATTTATGTTTATCCTCCCTGGTTTGTTTGAATTGTTTAACACTGCACTCTATTATTTGGAACAAGTATATATGCTGTTGAATCAAGCTAAAAAAAACTTGTTTTGCAACTAATACCTGAAAAAGTATTATCTTAGTTAAAGATAAAAATTGTCTATGATACGAGTCTTTAAAATTTAAATTTATTATTTTTTATCATTTTACGTTATTTTTGTTATAACCGAACATTATTACCCTCCTTGCAAGCCTTTTTCAATGATAGTTTGGTCACCGATGACATCCAAAATCTTACCAATCCAAGAAGGGATGATTAAGACAACCTCATTATGCCCAACACTTCAACAATTCTAATCTTGGAAGTCATTTGTTTGTAAAGTCAACAACACCATGTGGCCAGCAGTCTTGACAAATGGAAAACACAATGAGAGGATCAAGCTCTTCATGCGGAATGTTAACCACAACCCAAATTCTAATACAGGGTAAATTATCAAGAAATTTTTGAAATAAGCCAACATTTTAAGATACAACATACCACACGTTTGTGTAAAATACTCAGTTTTAAGAAAATTAATTGAAATTACTTAAAATAACTAAATTTCTTTAAAAACAAGTAACACAAAAATTATTTGAAAATTGAATTTAATAAGTTGCAGTTATAGTTGGAAACCCAACTGTAGGTGAATGAATAGCTTTCGATTTTGTGTTTCTGTTGTCACTTGTGAGGTCCATTGTCGTATTTAGATGAATGATCAAGATTAAACAGATTTTGTTGTTTAATAAAATCTAGCGATACCCTAAAAAATAACATAGGCTCTCACTTTTATAAATCAATCAAAGAATTAAGCTTCTTGTTTGATTACTGGGAGAATGCAAAGTTGCCGATTACCACCATAAACGCCTTTCGTTCAGTAATGGTAAAATATAAACGAAGTAGAATGGAAAACCTTTTTTAAGGTATATTTGTTTTCAACTTCATTTGTTTCAATTTCACAAGAAAAATTAGAATTGAAAATAACAAAACAAACAATATTAAAATTGTTGTATAATAAATTGTGTGATAAGAATTTATATAATAATAATGATATATAAAAATCTATGCAAAACTAAGATTAAAACACCTTAAATCGAAACTCCCAAGTTAAAACAAACGAAAGCCCAGAAAGTTTCTAATGTCGTGATAACAACGAATGAACTTTTCTCCCATATGAAGCAATTAATCACGTACTCCGGAGATTCTAAATTTAAATCCAAGCAAAAATACTACCAGTATAATAGAAGAAGAAGAAGAAGATTGTACTTTTAAGAAAAAAGAATTACTACCGATAATTCACTTAAAAAAAAACGAAAGAGAACCTGCACCGCAAAATCAATTGGCTATACACAGGCGAATGGGAAAACTTGTAGCAATGCAGCTCAGATTAGGTATTCAACTAACGGAGCTAAAACTTTCAATGGGCTCTGACTCGTCAAGCATGGATGCCGCCTGAAAACATTCAGCCGCCTCAGTCAACCTTCCGTCGTCCCTATGAACCATCCCCAAATGGTACCATGCAGAACGGTTGGTAGGTTCCAGTCTGAGAGCATCTGAAAGGAAACCCCGTGCAACCGATGATGGTTTCAGACTCCTCTTCCACAGCAGCGCACCAATTGAAACCTTGCAAGGTACATGGTTCAGGTCCATGGACAGTGCGTCACAGTAGGCAGCCAGTGCTTCTTGAATTTGTCCACGAGCTTCATACATAGCACCTGGTGAATACATGAAAGGTTGTTGGGGCCTTTTCTTGTAATGTGGCAACCATATTAACTAATCAATTACAGACTCAGTCGTATGTCTACGGAAGGAAACTGTACTTTTTGAGAACTTAACAAAGGAACTCTTAGAAAATGAGAATTTGCTTGACAAAATCGTATTGAATGAGATCCTTGATTTGAAAAATGACAAAGGACCTCAAGAAACAAGTAAGAGTATCCGATGACCAAACTGATGGACCATATACTCTTCAATTTATTATGCACCATGCGTTGATCACACGGTACCAAATCCATACTCACCTATCAGTTATGCCATTAATTTTTGAGATCATTGCAGAATCAATGCAGCATAAATTAAATCTATACTACATTTCTAATTGCAAATTTTTTGATATTTTGGTTATGTCTTAGTATTTGCTCAATTTCCACTTTCCATAATTTCATTGTATAACTTATTAACTAATATCAAGATAATTATTAAAATTTGTATATCTCTCTTCTTCTTAAATATAGGTATTAGAAAACTCTTTCACAATTCATCTGTCACATTGTCTCTTAGTTGTATATCTTCTAAAACTATAGTTTATATTATTGATCTTTTATTTCACTTTGTTTTACTAAGACTACCATCTTTGACTTTAATACACTTGATTTAAAGCTATAACTTGTACATATGCCTTCTTTAGCCTCGTCCAATTTATATATTTTCTTTTCTCATATAATTCTTTATAAGCCTTATTTTTGACTTCAATAACAATCCTCCTGCATTCCTTTTTGCTAGCTTATATTCTAAATTTTCCTCATTTCTACTTTTATGATAAATTTTATAGCATCTTTTATTTTATTATATTTTGTACATCTTCATTCCACAACTTTCTTTACCTAAAGGAGCTACCTCATAAGACTCTCCTAAAATTTTATTAGAAATCTTTCTAATATAAGTTGGCACTTCATTCTAAAATTTATTTACCTCTTCATCTAGCTCCAATTTTCCTTCTTTTAACAAGCTATCTCCAAATATCTTTTTTTCCCCTCAATTCCACCACCTAATTTTTGAATTCTTATGTATTTTAGTTTTTATTTTTCTAACAACTTATCTTTTGTAATTTTCTCTTGGAATAACCGAATAACCTTACAATCTTTACACATTCTTTGATTTATTTTTCTAGTAAGTAATATCAATATCAAGATTAATAAACATATTAATATATTATCAAGAAAATGGATTTACAATGTAGTTTAGGTAGGATGGTTATTTTTATGCCTTTTATTTTATATTATACACTTAATTGGAAGCATGGAATTTACAGATAATTAAGACAAATTTCTGGTTCTTTTGTTATGATTCTAATCATATGATTTTTATTGGTTTTAAATTTTATTTAATTTTTATTATTAAAATGTTTATAAATTAAAATTTATTTATATTCATTCAAAATACGCACAGAACTACTAGTAAATACTTATTTGGCAGTCTTATGAAAACATATGTGAGTATAAGAGACCTATTCACAATGTAGTCAGTACTAGAACTGCACTCATTTGCCTCTCTAAATTGCACTCTCCATTTGGTCAATAAATCCTACGAGATCATTTTGAACCGTGTAGCTGTTAGTTACAACTCTCAAACTGCCTTAATTTCACTAGCAGCATTTTCAGCAATCATCTGGTACTATGTTCTGTTACTGGTGCCAAGGTTTTATTTCCAACAAACCCTTTACCAAATGAAAACAAAATAACCTAATTAATGTAAAGTATAATTTTCTCATTTTATGAAAATGTCATATTCAAATTAATATTTACCTTGGGTATGTAGCACATCTGCTGAATAAGGTTTTAGAGACCTAGCCTTCTCCAAACATACTTCAGTATCCCTCCAATGCAAAAGGCTGGAATATAAATTTGCAAGACCATGCCATACTTCAAATTCACTCACTTTATCATCCTCAACCTAAATAAAGCATATATTAGTCCAAAAAATAGTTGCAGTAATGTTGCAAATGAATGTAAAATTCCTTTGAAAATAAGTCCCTTTGCAAAATGAACTACAGAACTTATTCTGGCAAAACATGCTTTATCACAAAAAAGCAACACAAGCTCTCTAGGGCTTTTCATGGACTGCACTTCAGGGTTTGCCAGGCAAAAACAAAGGATTTCAACTTATTTGATATCAAGGACATCTTCAAGTGAAAAATCACAAGGAAGCATCAAAATGAAGATGCAAATGTGAAGTGGATAGTAGATACAAATAGAAAAGAGGAACATATGGTAAATATATACACAATTGAGAGAAAAATATGAAAAATACTAATATAATCTCATCAACGATATGTTCAAGTTGTTAGATTCCAGTCGACACTAAGAATATATATACAACTCCATATTTTTTAGTTTAATTATGGTAATTTAATGGAATTATAAGATGTCCCGATGGCCTTTATATGTTAACCATATAATAGATCAGTTTAAGGTGTGTAAAGCATAAATTTAAAGACATTAAATTTTACAAATTCAATGATTAATTCTGATTTGATAAAATGCCTTAACATCAAGTAACTTACAGCGGTGACATACTTAAATTCCAGTCAACACTAAGAAAACGTAAGTCTTACTTTATAACTCTATATTGCTATTTTTCCAATTTAATTATAGTCATTTACTGGGATCATAAGGTGTTTTGATAGCCTTTGTATATGTTACCCATTTGATTGTTCTGTTTAAAGTGTACAAGGCATAATTTCCAAGACATTAAATTTTACAAATTCTATGATTAATTCTGATTGAATGGAATGACTAAACATCAAACAACTTGTAGCTTAGTGGCTTACTTACACACCATCATTCGTACCTTCATGATTGATGGAATGTGAAGAACACAGCATTCAGTTTTTGACTAAAAAAATTTAAAATATATTATCCTACAGAATGGGTAAAACCAACCTGGGAATTACCAAGGAAAGAACCAAAAGATTTTCTTTGGGCTTGAACCAGAGCAAGAAGTAATCTATATGTTTCAACAGAATCCATAGGAAGAGACTGAGAAGCTTTTAGTTTTGCTTTAATTCTTAACAATTGCCCCTGCTCCCACTTGGCTGTCTCATCTAAAGCTGCATCGATAACAACTTCTGCCTCCAAATATCGTTGTTGAGCTGACAATACCAAAGCAAGCAATCTCCAACCTTGAAGTACTGATCCACCTGTAGCATCTATGAACTTCTTTGCATATTGCAGTGCAGCATTCATGTTTTGGTGCGCTGCATGCTCAAGACCTAACTCAAAAAGCAGATCTGGGTTTTGGGATTCAAGAATAATTGCCTCATCTAACGATTTTAAAGCTTCCATCTGTAAAGATGATCTTTCCTGATCTGAAGAAGCAACTTTAGCTTGTCTGCCTAAGCAAATGCCCAAAAAACGAAAACCAACACCTCTTAGATGTTCATGCGTAGCTTGGGAATTTACTATTGCCCGCCTTGCATATTCCACCCCTTCACCAGCAAGGAGACAATCTTCACTGCAGATCCTAGAAGCTAGCAACAATGCAAGAATGTCATTGGGATTTTCATTTTTATTCAAAGATTTCCTTAGTAGATTCAAAGCAGCTTGATTGTTGCCAGCTCCACTGTAGCATAAAGCCAGAGTATTCCACCTGTCACATCGAGGATATATTCCAGGTAGTAGCTCCTCAACTTGCTTGGCCAGCATAGATGATTGGCCACATATAGACAATGCAAAGGTAAAATTTTCCATCACCGATGGATCCCACTCAGACTTACCAAGATACCATTTCCTTAAAAGTATCATTAAAAGAAGAATTGCCTCCTCCAGATTATTTTTCGGAATAAAGGAGCCATCAACCTGAGATGCTAAACTGGGTGAGCTAGCCTCTATACCACCATAAAGCAAAAATACAGCAAATCTTTTCTGTATCCTTGTGCAGCAATCACCATCAAGATTCCACTGACTGAGAAGAGCACGTCTATAAGCAGACATAGCTTCCTGATAGTGCCCAGCCTGCTTCCATATTTCAGGAAGAAGCTCAACAGCCTTGCTAACTGTTTCTTGCAATTTGTTATCCACTGTCACATCCAAGATGCCATGCTGAAATATCCTTTCTACAGCATCAAGAACACTTTTGCATTCATGAGCAGCATCTGAAACAAAATACAAATGTGCCATTGGGATCTAAAAGTTTATTTGTATGAAACAAGTCTTAACTGGCAGATACAAGAGCATATAAAACAAATTTAAAACATAAAAAGAATGTAAACACTGATTACATTCAAAGGAGTAAATCATTAAGTGGCAGCCACCTACCAGTGACTTTTCCAAGTTTCTGAAGAGACAATGCCTTCAAGTATATTGCTTCAATAACAAGGCTAGCAGCATGCTGAGGAACTGAATGTGATGATTCAGAACGTTTACTAGTCCTTTTAGGAGGCTTTTCAATAAGTAATGGTTGAAGACGTTGTATGGATGCTTGAAGGTCTATTCCATCAAATACACGAAGAGCTGCTTCCACATTACCTCTTTGATATTCTAACCTCCCAAGAAGAGCTCTTGCCTCCTGTAACCAAAGAGAATAATATCTAATTATAGTATATTTAGTAATTATAATAAGTTGTTGCAAGTACAAAAAATATACCATAGTTTAATACACCCAACAACATCATGAGATTGTATTGATTGATGGTAAAAAATATTTTATGATTGCCAAGACTTGAAATAAATCCTCTCCATTTGGATAATAACCAGAGCAAGCTAGGAGTGCACAATCCTATCCATATATTTGGATTAGTTGGCATGACCATCAATCCTTTTCATGCTTTATGTTATTAACAAAGAGAAAAATATTGACTGCCAATATGTAACATATAGATTCTTGAAAATATTAAAGAAGCTTTTGTGAAAATACCCAGAAATCCATCACTCATAATTCCCTCAGCAAACAAAACTGTGATCTATCATGAGAAAAAAAAATTGTTAGCAAACCAAACTTATATGCAATAGAAATTCATTTGCGAATGCTTACAATACTATCATCTGTACTGACTTTCCATCACATACAACCTACTCATTTCAAGACATTAATTATTCATGATTTCATGTTGACATCATACTACTTGTTTTAGTTTAATTTGTCACCAATATATTCTTCCACTATGTCCTGCTGTCCACAAATATAAACCAGGGTAGTGAGGCATGAGAAGGAAGCTTGGGAATGGAATGAAGATCAAACCATGGAAGAGAAATAAATACTCCACTATAAGCCTACAAGTTGACTGATAACAAAATGCCATATCTTGTTGCCCAAGAGTAGTCACCCAAAAACCAAACAGTCACTGGTGAAATTAGTTACATGAATTGAAAGCACTAATAAATGGCATACATAATAGACATATATAACTTGGAGTGATGCAAACACATACAATGTTTTATTAAATATTGAATGTTGGCAAAATTATTAGACATCAACGTTCACTTCAAAACGTATGGACATATCATAAAAATGTGTTGCAAAAAAATGATGACTTTTAAACAAAGATACTTCACACAGTATTACTGATGCTGATTCTGGGATTTTGGTACTGGTTTCATGATTGGATGAGATTAAAGATGAACACACACTTTTCATGATAAGATTATAGACTTATGGAATAAATTGCTTATGACATAATGTGGATAAGATCTTTCCTAACTAAATTTGTTTTTTACTGTGAAGGTGCTGATAACAATGTATTGTGATAATCAGAATACTAGATTTATCATAAACAACAGGGCAGGCCAAAAAAGAGAGGGCAAGGCATATTAAGTCTATTTCTATGCCTGTACACTTGGTGCTTAGAGCAACTAACCAATATATTCCCCGAGGACTTGAGTATTAGAGCATTAAAAAGTCTTTATAGTATGAATAATATATATGATCCAACGTTAAAGGAACTGTCAGAGTCAATTATATTATAATTATTTACATGTTAGTTTATGATGAGGTATTATAAGGCTAATGGATGTCTAGTTATCATCACCCTATATATAATTATATATTGTACTCTCTCATTAGTATTGATCAACCATCTTCATTCCTTCTCTCCACAAGACTCTATATACTTAAATATAAAATGAGAAATACGTTTAAAATCCTAATTCTTTTTCTCCTCTCCCCTTGTTGCAACTTCTGGCACCATCTGTATTTCTAATAGCTCTGGTTAGGGTTCCAGTGATCAATGATGGCTCTCATCTCAACAGCTCTCATGGAGGTGTCTATGATAGTTTCCTTTTCTTTTATTATTTTATTTAGTTTTTATAAGTTTTTTCTATTGGTTTCTTCAGTACAGTAATTAAAAAATTATGCCAGTTAATGAAAAATACGTTTTTAAAATCTAAATGCTAATGATGAAAATTTTATTTTATTTTTATTTTTTTAATAAATATCTCTTTTGGTCTTTTCACTACTAGCAAAAATTCATTTTCAGTTATTTTTGGAAATCTATATATCAATCATGAAACATTTATTTTCTTTGTATTTTTATAGTGTTCTGCTACTTTCTCCATTACAGCAAGAAAAAATTACTCTTAAGTTAGTTTTTTGAGAAATCTCTAAGTTAATCATGCAAGTCTCGCTTTAATCAATCAGATAGCCATTCGATTTCACATTAAACATGTTATTTTCCATTGTTGACGATGATTGTTTACTTTGTTCTTAATGTAGTATGATTTTTAGGTAAAATTACTTTATCAAATGATATCACAGTAACAATAAGCAAACTCCCCACCATGTGAAAATTCACTTCCTTGACAAAAAACATCATTGGTCATCACTACACTCCATCTTGACATTGAACCAATTTCAGCATGTGAAAAATAAAGACAGATTTGGTCAAACGATTTAAGATGGAAATATGTATAGTGATTTAACCATCAAGACAAGAATATTGTAAAATGGCTTCATGAAGAAAGAATACATGTGGTAGAATTAAAAGGTAGAAAGAACATCAAGTCAGAGGATTTTGAGATGTTACTAATAAACGTCCAAAACAATCACCATTACAAGTGAAGTGAATGCATAACAAAATAAATCGAAGGAAAGGAAATCAAACAATGCATTCATTGTGTCATTCGAAGGCATGCATAGAAGCAACACCATTCTATCATAAGAACCTAAAAATCTACTGCATCAAGTAGTAAGTATGGGAACGTGCATACAGAAAACCCCAGTCAGTAAGAAAGTCAGTTCTCTTGATTTATTATACAAGAAGAATTTTTGAGCTTCCATAATTAAGAGAAGACAGAAAAGTCAACAAACAATAATTGCAAACCATTTTAAAAGAAAAGAAACAAACTAGATGAATTCTTTGTTGATGTTTTGTAAGGGTGTGGGCTGCCATTCATTTTGGTAACCAAGCTTTAGAAGGGAAAGCACTGTGAGAGACTGTTGTCCAAAGTGTCGTAGTGAAGCAACAACATGAAGAGGGTGGCCATTGAAGAGTGGCAAGAGAAAAGAAAGAACCCATTGGAAGACCAACAACATAACTAACGTCAAAGATAAAGAACATGCCGCTGGAAGGTCAGCAATGACAATAAGAGGGATTTTATGGTTATTTAGCATCTCTTAATCACTGTAGAAGGAATTACAATCTATTTATACATCTAAACATTTAGGGTTTAGACACATTTACATTAAACACCCCACTATATGGGTAAATTACAATCCTAACATAGGCTATTTTACATATGCATTCATAGTTTTCAATGAAACAATTAAAACAAATATTAACAAAGAAAAATAATATATAAGCATATTTTAGAGATTCCAGACAACCAATGGACATTACATTATGATAGTTGGCCCTTATCTAGTGCACATGCCTTTTTAAATCTCATGGCTTACTATTCAGTACGGGGCTAAGATTCACTTCTTGTAAATTTTTAATAGACATTCCAACAACGTGCAGAGTGAATAGTGTCCAACTCCAATGAGAAAAATCAAATTACGTTGACTATGGAATCCTATAAATAGAAAAGAGAGAAATTTAGCAATTACATGACAAAGAATGAAATCTCCTTACAGGAACCTTTTAAATTTTATTTTTACTTTCTTTTGTAATTTATTTTAATAAAATAATTTATTAATTTTCTGTCATGAATTGGTAGAATTTTTATGGAGTGCTCACAACAATACTAAAAAAAATTTGTTATGTGCATTTTGTCTCTCTGTGCAGCCTCAAATTATAAGAACAATTAAATTGCATTTGACTCCGTAAGAACTATAAAAATCATATTTCTTTAACAACGTTGTATGCTTCCATATGACTATTTAATATTCATATTATCACATTTGTGAACACATCCATTCTAAAGAAGAGGTCGAATAAAACAAGATAGATTAAACAAATTTGTTTATATCAACTATAACAAGCATCTTTATGAATGGCTTCAAATGAGAAAATTGAACAACAACAATGATGATTTCAACTATGTTTGTGTTGAAGAACACAACTATGGTAACAAGTGAATGAAAGACATTCTAGGAGCTACTAATGAAATATTATGGAAAAGAGAAACCAAGATGGGTGTAGAGTTTCATGATGGGTATACTAATATTAGAAAGATGAGCATCCAAGAGCAACCTACAATGCCTTGAGCAACACATGGTTGTAGTACATGAAGGTCTGGGCATGCACATGGCTATGGACATGGACAACCATGTGGCCCTAAAGGTCTTGACATGTAACAATTTTCAAGAAATATTCCAAAAAGGAAAAGAACCCACAGAAGTTGATTGAGAGGAGAATGAATTTTAGGATAAAGAAGATGACGATGAAAAGTCATTTGAAGATGAAGATAAAGATCCTAACTTTAAGAAAGAAGCCGACGATTTTGATAATATGATGGTGAAGGAATGAATGAATTTGTATTTTTTACCATCAAACATTTGCTTAGTTACTTCTTGTTGTTGGACCGTTATTGCATACTTGTCACCTTGTTGTATTGTTGCCATTTGCTATTGTCACTTGTGTTGAACATATTATGCTGAACCATTTCAATCTTGTATTAATTGTCACTTTGTTGGTAATGTCACTTGCTTTTGGAATTGAACGATAATTTGTTTTTACTTGATTATTATTTTATTTTTTGTAAATCTCACTACCATCATATAGATATGTACATAACTATCAATATACATGTATGTATGTATATACACGCACAAAATTCAACGAATAAAAAAAGGAACTGCCTAGGAACCCTACCCTATCACAACATGTATCTATTAATGACATAGATGCATGAGTAATCTAGTTATATTTCACATGTGTTCACTGACAAAAAAAAAAAATAACAATTTAAGTTTTGCCACTTGTTTCAGTGAACTTTTATAAGGGAAGGATCTCTAAGATTACTAACACCAATATCTATAGCATAAATTCAATGTATGATACCCCAATCAAACATCATCCCTTAGAAGTTAGATTATACAAATCTTTCAAGTATTTTCTCAATATAATAACAAGATAGAGAATGAATAACTCAAATAAGGATACATTATCTTCATATAGATAAAGCAATTGAATACACGAGATTCACTTGAAAATGAATGGAATAGAAAAAGATACCTCATAATTTAGAGAAAGACCCTCTCTTAAGGCGGACTCAGCCTCTTGGATGTTGCCTTCATCAAGCTTTGCTTCAACTTCTGAAGCTTGCATGCACAAACCATTTACAAATGTTTCACCGACCATTGACATCTATATTTAGAAAAGAAAAGTGGTTCATAATAGACTTGTTAACTAAATATTATCTTCAATTATGCATTTATGACAACTTTGCATGAAAGAGAATATAAAACATTCAAATGTTTGTTCCAACATCATATTCCTATGCAACATGGCAATTATATGGTCTGCTTAAGCATGAGAACCGTCTTTGTCTTCAACCCCATCTTAGTTTGATGTCAAGAGATTGATATAAAAAGAACCCAAATTCGGTGGTTAGAAAATTTCATCACCATTGGGAAGCATGCCTCATATGCTACACATTTAAATTGCAAGGATGCATGAAATGTTGCACTGTTTGCAGAGTCCAGCTTCAATAGCTTGATTCTCTGAAATGTTCAACTGTTGCTGTTCCATGTCTTTGCTTCCCAGGGTCCCTTATATGATAGCATAATCACAAGAGCAGCCACATTTCCAAACATGGGCTGTAGAGAACAGAATAAATCCATGCACGATAATTGATAAGACGCACAATGCATGCAACATTTTTATCATTAAAGACCATTTCCCATTTCATAGGTATCAACGTATGGCACTCTAGATAGATGCTTCTAAGGAGGAAAAAAAACCAATGTAGCTGAAGGTCATGTTAGAAACTCTGGAAAAATGTTTGCAGATGGTTAGGCAGTGTATACCTCATCACACCCTTGAGAGCAACTCCCAGAAAATCAATTTATTGGAGCACCAGATGGCATGTCAAACTAAGAATAGATATTTGAAGATGAAAACACCTTGAGGGGGCTTGCACCAAGGCAACACACTATCACCTATTTTTTCATTTTTGTAATATTTCTGGTTAAAGAGCAAAATCAAAAGCTGTTTGTCTTTCTTCATCAAGGTAAAAAGTAATGTTCCAATGCATGAATTAGCTATTCATATTTTTCCAAGGTTGATGTACCATTCTTGTTGGATGTGTTTCAGTCAAGTTTTTCTTTCATTATACCTTTTAGCCTGGGAGTTAAAATACAATGTCCATAAAAGAGAAGTAGCACAATCAAACATAAAAAAATGGGTCATTGCATAGGTCTCTATGAGAAAGTGACATAAATTGATAAAGGTGGATAAATTCTCACTTGATCCTTGACAGAGTGATCTGAAAGAGGCCCACATTCTTCAATGCTTCCTTTGTCGATGTTTGCTGCTAGCTGAAGTGCCTTCATATTCAAGCAGGCAAAGCATGAGTCTTCCACCTAAGAAAGTCCATTTTATAAACATGGCCATCCCAAGATTTGAGAAGCATCCCATAAAGCACAAGGACTTCAGAAAAACAAAAATGTCCGAAAAACAATCTAAAATGCATATGAGTGTAAATATCGTAAAGGTTGCATTAACTTCTGTCGAATCATTTCCTTTCCGTCTGAACCGGTGGATCACCTAAGATACTCATCTTTTACGTTTACAGAAAAAAATTGTTTAAGATTCAACAAACACAACAGAATGACATAATATACTGCACGAGACGGTATAGAGTTCGGCACTGATCTCAGTTTTGGGAGAAAGGAACTCTCAGTTGGAAGCAAACAACCAGATTCACCAGCGCACAATGAAGAAAAACGCGTCAGTTCCCAAAATGCGTGCAACAAATTCAAGCTCACCTAAATCCAGGAACAAGACCACCGCAACTCACGAACTGACGAGAACCGGCGCCAGAAGGAACGTCAACTTCGGATCTCTCCATATTCTAAAAAAAGAAGCAAAAAAGAAAACGGAAAAAATCAGCCAAACATGGAAAATGCACAATGCGATCCATCCTGAATGGCAAGAACAAAACAGCGCAAGAACCTTACGGCATCTCAGATCTATGAAACGTGGGGAAGATGGATCGAGAAGGAGGGGCCGATCGTCGTCGTCGAAGGCGGAGGTGGTAATGGTGGGACTCTTCGTCGTTCGTGCAGATCGATGACAAGAAAAGAGGAGGAAAAGATGGAGAGAGAGAGAGAGAGAGGTGTGCGGGAGCGGTACGGCGGAGAGGATGATCGCTATTTCGTTTGCCGTGGGGACACGACTGGCTTGCCATTTCTCAATCCAATGTAATATATAATAACTTCATTACCCATCGGTGAAATTTTATTTACTTTGTTCTAATCATAGTGTCAAACAAATAACGACACAGCACAGCGTCTCTTGTTTCTTGCTTTTTGTTTCTTTGTTTCTGTTTCTTGTTTCTTGTTTCATTATTAAGTTATGATTGTCTGCAGTGCCTTTAATTATAATAGTATTACCATTAATGGATTTAACTGTACACAAGGATGTGACCGTAAGGAATAGACAATCTGATTGATGGAACAACAACCTTGCAATTTGGCAATAGATACGAAGAGAATTATACGTGAATTATCAAGATAAACAGAGATAAAAGGAAAAGATCTCTTGAATTGTTGAAGATTCTTAATTTTGGTTGACTTTAATTGATTTTTAAAATTATTTTTAATATTATTATTATAATATAAATTTTAACATATAAATTTTTATTATTTTACTTATTATATAACCATAGACATCCTAATTTTCAAGCACATTGGACCATGTATTTGAGACCATGCAATGGTCCATTGGACTATTAAGACTAAATTTTTATAACATCTTATTGATTTAGACATTTGAAATCCACTACGACGACAAGACATGTTAACTAAGTTGAATGTCTATTTCCTCTTTTAGAAGAAACACATCTTTCTATGGGCCAATAAAGCCCATTTGCTTAATTCGAGCCTAATGGTCCATTAACAATTTGAACAAGTCCGATAAGTTTACTTCAATTGCTAAGAAAACATGAAAACCACAACTTCGACATCTGAATATTGGCTAGCACATCACCTCAATCGGTTGTGCAGCCAATTCCCTTAAAAATCCTCAAAATTGCTTTATTATTTAATTGCATAATTAATTACAGGGTTATTTAAATTAAATCACTTGATTTAAGTTTTGGAATCTTCAATTAAATCAAGTTAAAATTCAATTGACAAGTCAATTGATTAACCAAATCTAATTAGCTAATTAGACCCAATTGGCTAGCTCATTCGGCCTTAGGATCAAATTCAAATCACACCGGGGTCTAGTTGGCCACCTTGCCGACCAAGCCCAATTGGCTCAAGTCACACTCGAGAAACATCTAGGTCTGCACCCATACATGACCTATTCCCGAGCCACCTGTCCAACTATGCACCCGCTAGCCTACTCACCCAACCAGCGCGTGCCTACTCACCCAACCAGCGCGTGCCTTACCACGACTCATCTTCCTCACGCCCAGCGGTGCAGGTCGACAACGCAGCAATTTCCGCCCCTCCAAACGCCGACAATCCACCCTCTAATGGGTGGAACACGCGTCACTCACCGACTCACCACCCAAGCATGCGTCACATTCGTCGTTCCATCTTCCGCACACTCGCCACTTCGTTGTTTGCCAATCGTAGACCGTGGTGTTTCGCCTCCCGTGTGCCAGCCACCTTCACGTGCCCCAACGCCTGCTGATTTGGCCAAGCCCTACACTCTTGCGCGACGACAATCCAGCTCCCACACCATCCGACCAATTCATGAATGTCGTCGCTTCTCCTTCCTCTGACCGACCGGGCTACAAAAGACCCAAGGGAGAAACCCAAAAAGTGGGCACAGCCGATTTTAACTGCTTCGAGCTTTCTAGAGTTGTCGAGTCGTTTGCCGATCTTCGCTCACCGCTCGAACCGCCCTTGTGTCTGCCGCGTTGCCCGACCATCAAGCTGCCCTATCGTCCATCGAGCCTTCTTGCCACTCGCCACCGTCTAAGGCCGCTCCGACTGCTCTCCTCATCTAAGTCAGCAAATGGATTTGGGAAAACCCAAATCCAGAATTCCAACCGAGCCCTAATTTTCCTAAGTTTTTCCTAAGTTTCCTTAGTTTATTTCATCTTGGGCCTAAAGGCCTAATATCTCTCTTTAGGCCCCAATGAGCCTAAGACCCTCAATCCACACATTTTTGCTATTTAAAATGCACAAATGCATCGTATAGATTAGCACTTATTAGATCACTAGAAAAATCAAGAAATTAGGTGTGTGGGGTGCCTAACTCCTTTTCCACGTGTGCCCGAAAAAGTTACTCTAGACTCTGATTGGGCCTTAATGGGTTTTATCCTTTAAGCATGATGTCAATTACTTGTAATTATGTATCATATAGGTTTTCCTAGTTTAACCTTAAATAGATTAGGTGGCGATTCCTTTTTAGACTCAAAAACTCATTCACCCCAATCCAACTCACCTGGGCCTTTGTAGGGCCCAATTAACTCTCATTGAGCCCATAGACTTAGTTTAGAGTGTTTAAAAAGGTAGAGATTCAGCCCGCTCTGCGAGAAAAATCATACTACAGAAACTTTAATTTTGTTTACAAAATTAACTTTTAACTTCAACCTTTTCTAACTTCCAAAACTAACTTGATTTAAAAAACCTTTGGACAATTTATTGATTAAAACAAATATTTTGTTTATTTTTAATTTTTGTGAAATCAGTTTCTCGTAAACTTCCATGTACTATCATTATCGTATAAACCTTATATATAAATTATCACTACACAACTTAGTGTGTGACTCAAAAGTTAATTGAAGTAAAAAAACGAGATCAAAGAACATGACAGTTGTAATGTACGTTTTTTAATCTATTTTAACCACTAAAATGATATTTATATCTTTGAAAAACAATAAAAATGGTAATAAAAAAATAACTTGTTTTTTTCTATTATTTCTTATAATTTTTCATAATTTCTTTAAGCATTGACCCATTTAAACTCCAAATCTTTATCAATATTGTCAAATGCATTCTTTTGGTTAAAAAGTACGTTGACAAAAATTAAATAAAATGATTGGAATACCAGAACATGCCCACATGTTAAAGGTTTTACTTGCATTTTTATTCTTCTCCATTTGTATTTTTTAGACCTTTTGTGCAGTTAAAAAAACAAAACTTGCATTTATGAGCAGTTTTTTTAGTTTTAAAAATTATTTCTAATGTTATTATTATTGTATAAATTTTAACATATAAACTTTTATTACCCAAATTACTATATAATTTTAACTATGTTTACAAAATTAACTTCAGATTCAACTCTTAAAGTTAAAAAAAACTACTCATAAATGTATACTTGAGTACCTTTAAATTAAAGTTTGACATGGCTTTGTTGACTCCCATCCAACCACAACACCTTCAAATTTTGCCATTTTTTCACTTTGTGAAGACAACATTTTGGCTTTACTTCTAACAATATTTTTCCATATTTTAGGTTTGTGGGATTTGTCATTTTTTGAGTTTTTCTGTGTTGACCGTCGCTCTTCTATGATCTATTTTACGGTTAATAACTCAATGTGAAAATATAATGAATTATTTTGAAACCTAAATTTGTAATGATTTATTTTGAAATTGTTTTTATTTGTATTTAACCTAGTTAAATAACGTATATCTTCTTTAAAAGTGATAAAATACATGAAGACATTGCAATAACAATGTGAGATAGGAGAATTTTATAAATTATTGTATTGAATGTATATATCAACTTTTTTATATTGGTCGAATAATTAAATATTTAATTTTAAATATTTGAATTTATATTTTTAAGCTATTAACCATGTAGGTGAAATTTATTTGAATTTTAAAAAAAAACTCTCCCATGGGTGCATATAAACGATTTTATGATTTTTTTGGATTTTCCATTGGACACACAAATAATTTTATAATTTTTTAGATTTTCCATTGAATGTACAAACGACTCTTCTAAATTTTCTTTCTCTTAAATTTCACTTTCATTTTCCTTATCCTCAATTTCCTTTTCCTTAATTTTTTAAATGCACAAACAAGCCGTTGGAGTCCATTTGTGCATTTTAGAAAACAAGGAAAAGGAAATTCTAGAAAAGGAAAAGGTAAAGGAAAGTGAAATTTAAGGAAAAAAATTTAGAAATGTCATTTGTGTGTCTAATGGAAAATCCAAAAAATCATATACCTGTTTGTGTATGTACGAGAAATTAAAGAAAATTTTCATATAAATTTTACCCACATAGTTATTTGAATCAAGTATTTAATCACATAATTGATTACACAATCATTCAAAGTCGCTCGATCCAAATTTCTATTAAATCAAGTTGATTGAACCTAATTGACTAAATCAAAGTCAATTGGTTAGCCTAATTGACCTTAGGCTCAAGTTTGATGAGCCAGGTTAACTTGATTGCATCTAGGTCTACACCCAGGTCCAACTATTCATCCACACCTACGTGTCTAGGCTCATCCAACCTGTTAACCCGCATGTCCAAGCTCGCTTGACCGAGCCACCTATACATCCACCATGTCCAGGTTCATTCAACCTTGTGAGCATAGTTTTTGCACATTAGGCCAATGATTCAACTTTTGCACCACACATCGCCTACACCGCTCGTCGATCTAGTTTCCACACCAACAATGCTTACCAATGAACCTCCTTTGCCACTTCGTCTTTCACTTGTCTCTTGTGCCTAAGTTGTTGCATGACTACTCAAAAAACTAGTGACTACATCTGTAAAGTGTCAAATTGTGCATTTTTATATATGTTAATGCATGCATAATATGATCTTATTGAAATATTAAATATGTTTTTATCCTAAATTACATGTTAACCATATTTTTAGGATATACATGTATTTTTAGTTTAATTGTTATAAAATGCACAAATTAAGATCTCATTTGTTTATATTGCAAATTGAATGACCCACATATTAGATAGTGTAATTTTAATTATAATCATTTGTTGTTGATTTAATTTTGTTATTATGCAAATACAAAATTTTGTAGAGAGATTTCTACAGGATTCAATGAAGAATGCAAATTATAGGAATTTGTAAGGAAGAAATTGCAAAATGTCTAAACTCTACAAAACTCGTGATTGGGGCTTCAACAAAGGGATTCTTTCCTCCTCTTGCATAAGCTGCAACCGGGGATGTCCTTGTGTTCTCCACAATAAGGGCACGATTGAGCTATGTAGTGGCGTCTTCCCTCCTCTGCTTGGTGCTCGATTTGCATTGGGACTTGGAGGTTACTACACCCTCGCGGGGTCCTTCAATCGGCGTGGCTTGGGTGCATAAATGGAAGGCTAACAAAGGCAACTTCGTCCTTGAGAAGAGAGGCATCCATTTGGTCAAGTGTGAACTACAAATAGCGGTCCTTCCTCCATGCAATATCCAGGTGCTGGGATCCAAGAGAGATTGCAGGTGTAGGGAGCAACGAACACTACAACAGCAGTCACACGTGTCCATTCATGCAGCCTAGGTGACTCCCTTCATTGGTGATCTGCTACAGGGTGATGTCCACTGCAGAAGCAGAATAGAGTGATTTACATTCAGCTAAGAGCAACTACTAAGAGACGTGTAAAGTTTCAAGATATAAAAGAGTGAGGGAAATCATCCTTATACAAGCTGTAAAAATGTGTGTGCATAATTTATATAAGTTTGTTTTACGTTTGCATTCATACTTGTTATTTTTCTTTCATTAAATAGTGAGGGAAATAGTCCTTATATAAGCTGTAAAAATGTGTGTGCATAACTTATATAAATTTGTTTTGTGTTTGCATTCATACTTGTTATTTTTCTTTCATTGCATGTATGTCCCTGTTTGGATGTACTTTTATCATGAATTGTTGAATGAATGTATATTTATATCTTTTGTGAATAAAGTTGTGTGTTTGACTTAGTATAATATTATATTACTATTGTATAGGCCAATTTGTGGAAATTACACCTCATATGTGGTAAGCTTAGCTCAAATCTATTGGCCTTTGCAGAAGGGTTAACTCAAACCTTTTGCCCAAACCAAAAGGTCTATCCTAAACATTACGATCTTCGTAGTGGGTTTGACTTAGAGTTTGTGCACGTGTAGTGAAGGGAATTTTTGAATGTAATTTTTATAAATGCCCTTTTTATTTATTTTGCCTCCAATGTAAATATTCCAAAATGGGTGTTTCATTTGGTTGAAACTTGTGATAAATGGTCAAGGAGGATGTAAATAAATGTAGATGTATTATGTAAATTTTTGTAGAAATTTCATGCGTGTGCATGATCTTATGAATATGATTTTTGGTTTATGAAATTGTGAATTTTCGATAATTATTTTAATCTACTAATTTCCTGTAGATTCAACATGTACTTGTACATGCTTATTATAATGGACACCGTATACTTACAATATAAATGTAAAATTTGCATTTTGTGGATTTAAATTAAAATATTCAAAAGTGTTACAACATCCTCACAGAAGATGAAGAGATGGATTTAAATGTAAAAGTTGCATGATCTTATGAATATTTAAAGGCAGAATTTTCAAAAGGGAGAGATATATAAATGGGGAAAATCTTCCTTTTATTTCATTGAAATTTTTTTAAAATTTTTCAAAATTTTGTATCTACACAAATAACTGAAAATCTAGAAAATTTTCTTGATTTTCAATTTTTGGAATTTCAAGGTATTAAAAATATATAGATTTTGGTAAAATTTCTATAATTTTTTAATATAAATTTATCATTATATTCTGAACTTAAGTAATAATTATAAATCAAAATTAAAGAAAAATTCCTAAAAGTATCTTTAAAAAAAATCAAAAATAAAAATTATATTTTTTTAAACGATACAAACTTAAAACTTTAAAGTTAAAAAAAATTCTTGCAATCACCGTACCATCACCGGTAGTAATAAAAAATCCAAACCCAACTCATAAGCCGTGTTGGATGGTGTAAACAGGACCCTGCGGAGAAATCACAGGCCTGACTGACCGCTCAGGCCCATGTCCATTAAAGCCCATATCTGCCCAGTACGCTTACGATTAGGCAGGCCGCATCATGGTCGTCTCTGGACTGTGGTCGCTCGCTTTACCATTTACGGCGTCCTCTGCTCACTCTTCTCTACCCCCACAGTTCCACACTTGGGCACTGTTGCAGACGGCGGTTGTACGATGAAGCCATCGGAAGAACCAGCACTTGTCGATCGTGAAGGAGAACAAGAAAAAGAGCATGTTACCTGCAGTGGTGAACTGACAATGGATTTTGAGCCAAGAAGGTTTTCTCATTTTTCCTTTTTTGGTATCTTTCGTTATTCTGGTTGAAGGTTGGATTGTTGTTCTTGGTGCATTGGAGGAAAACGATCACGGAGACGTTAATCCGAATGAATTTGTAGTTACCAGATTGCAGTATGCGAAGTGGCATTGCGGAGGAACACGATCGCGGTACTGAAGACAGGGGCAGGAAAGACCATGATATCGATTATGGTTATGAAGGAATTGGGGAAGGAGGTCGCTCGGTCTGACAGGAAAAGTCTTATTCTTTTTCTTGCTCCCACCGTTCACCTCGTCAACCAGGTGAAGGTGGTTGTCCTTGGGGGGTTTAGCAGGGTTTTTTGGGTTTGTTTCGTAATACCGGTCTGGTTTGATTTCTGCAGCAATTCGAGCAGATCAGGATCCATACGGAGTTCAATGTCGAACAGTATTATGGAGCCAAGGGTGTGGATGATTGGAGTGCGGAGTGCTGGCGGAAGGAAATATCTGCTCATCAGGTAGTGTTTCAGATCAGTGTTGAAAACTTGAAACGATCCGGGGTGATTTTGACTATTAATCCACAAAAATGTTAATTCGATTTTTATTACTATGGAGGAGTATTTTTCATTTTTTTTCCTTAATAATACCGAGGAATGCTCGTTATACACAACGCTGCAGACTTATTTAATCAGTTTATAGGTTATGAATCGGCAAATATATACGTTTTTGGTGCAACTTTAGCGTGTGAGTCTAAGTTTTTGTGATTTCACAAAAATGCATTAAATATTCATTTTGCACCTATCCATTTATGGAGGTATGATTGCATACAATTAGATCCTCTCCACATTGGTGGAAGCCTTGTATACCAAGTTTGTTCTTTTTTATATTGCATTTTGTTGAGGAATATATTGCTTTAGATAAAGAGCTGACATGTAGCATTTGAAGATTCCTATGATTAAATGTGTATTATCATCAAACCATGGTGTGCTACATTAAGTGGGAGCCTTGCACACACATTCAGTGAGCAGTTCCGTACCTTTTTTGCCAACAGTAGGATAACACAGTTAATCATCCACTCTATTGTGGAGATGAGGTCCTAGGTTTGAACCTAGACAAAAACAGAACCATTATCAAAAAAATTTCTTCATTTTCTTTTGAAAGGCTTTGCTCTGTTGGTAAAGTGTGTACTTACAGCTATGCCTATAAATATTTAAGGATAATAAAATGGTTGAGTACAAATAAAAGGATGATATAGTGGTTATAAGGGAAAAAATAAAGTATGATTGTTATGGATTTCGTTGTTGTTGTATTTAATAAAATATTAAAGTACAGAAATCCACAAATTCTAAATTTATAACGGCAAGCGCACGGTGCCCATTGTCCGAGCTGATCTTTGCTAGGTCGAATGAAGGTGGAGGCACCAAGGAGAATGCAAACGGTGGCTAGGGTTTTGCAAAAACCAAATGAGAGATGAACCTTAATCTCCCCTCAAGCCTCCTTTAAATAATAACGGTCATGGACTTGTCCACGACTACTTTAATCCCATGTTTAAATTCAAGGCTGCTGCTGTAATTTCCTTTTGGAGAGATTAGATTTATTCCTACACACTTAAAACAAATATTAAAACAACAAAAATAATACACTTACCTAATTCATGTGTCAATTATTGTCTCTCACAAATTAATTCCTAAATTTAAGGGCAAATTTATGCATTTAGGCAATAATTCAATTTATATCTCATGCAACTTAATAAAATCGTATTTATCATGTAATTCCCTTTAAAATGCATAATGATCAATATTTAAAGCATATTATGCACAAATTATGTTATATAAAATGCACAAATTAGCACTCTATAAATCCTCCCATACCTAAACTTTGCTAGTCCTCTAGTAAGTAAAAGGTCTAGAATGATAAGAGATATCAAAAATGACACATGTAAAGGTACTTTATTATGAAAAACAGAAAAACACTAAACCAAATCCTTACTCACTTTCGTAGGAATCACGGTTGCATTTAGCATATGCAACAAGTCTTTAAACCCCTAGGTCTTCTTAGTGGCAGAGTGTTGTATTCGGAGGGTTTATGGATACACCCACAAAATCACAAACACAATTACGAAAAACACAAAGAAAATAGTGGAACATAAGAAAAATACTGAAAAACACAAAAATACATAGGCCCCTTGGTTGCCTAAACATAGATAGAGTCAACCTAAAGATTTTTCATCTCACCCTATGAATCCACCTCCAATTGAGTTCCATATCCCCTCTCAGATTGGACCTGAATACTCATCCAAATTCCATCATAAGAAAGTAATATAGTATAAGTATAAGTGGATGTGGTTCGGCCAAGATCATAGAGTCACATAGCTACTCACTCCATCCAAGTTACTCAAGCAATCTCCAAGACTTGTCCTTAAGTTCATTGCCCCTTTATTTTGCTATTATATATATATATATATTCTATTTTTCTTTCTTTCTTTCTTTCTTCTTCTTCTTCTTGTTTTTTTTTTTTTACTTTATTCCTCACTTTCCTAAGCCTTTACCCTTGGGAATGCCTCCTAATCTAATATGCACGAAGACTAAGAAGTTACCGAGCCTCTGTCCTCAACCACCTTCATAAGAACGAGCATTTTAACCTTATTTCCATTAATCTACCCTTCTCATGAGGCGACCCATTGGATAAACATAAGGTTATTATTCAAATGTCTCTTCATGAAGGAGTAAGTCTCAAATGTTTCCCCTCAATCAAGGTTTCATGTAAGTGCATTAATACATAAAGTTCTTAAAATGTAAATGGTTTCTAGACTTTGTTCATTTCCTTTCCAAAAGGTTAAAGGTCCTCTCTTTCGGTTTCACCAAAGGATTCAACTAATAAACTACAAGGTAACTCATCAATTAGGACCTAAGGGCATATACATAACACAACCCAAAAACAACTGACTTGAAAAAAATTCAGACAAAAATGAAACAAAACAGAAAATTATACAGAAAATTTAAGACTATCCCCCCTCCATACCTAAATCTTACATTGTCCTCAATATGTAAAATGCAGTGAACATACATTCCTAATAAAAAGACTTGGTAGAAGTGGAGATGATCTTAAAAAAAAAAATTAGAAAAAATACATAAGTATATGGAACACTTAGACAAGATGTTCTTGTTTTCCCTCATACCTAAATATTTGCATGTGAAATTTAATTAAGTATGAATGTCTCAATAAATAAATGGAGGAAAGGACAAAAGTCATACCTGTCTTGAGCTAAAACAGGAATACACACATTAAACTCAGATAAAATGAAATAACAAAAAGAAATACAGTGATATACAAATAATAACAAAATACAGTAATATACAAATAATAACAAGAAGAAAAAGAAATTTACAATTATTTTACATACATATACAATGAGCCTACAGAAATAAAATATAGTTCAATTAATTATCGCTTGGCTCAAGCAAAAAGATATCTTCCTTATTATGATGCTAATTTTGTATAAGAAGATCTTCAACTTATGACCAATCACCTTGCTAATTTCCCCTGTTTGGCTATTTTCTACTTTTACTGCACCAAGGGGATATACTCTTTTTATTCTATAATGTCTGGTCCATCTAGATCTGATTTTACCAAGAAGAGTAAAATATAACACAGAGTTTTATTGGTCTGATGCAGACTCATCTTTAAATATTAAACTGTAAAATCAGTTCTCTCTACCACACTATTCAAATTTGTTTTTAAATCATAACAACAATTATCTGAGAATCATATATATGTATAGGTGTGTTCAGCAAAGACATTAAGACTATAACATTTCCTATATAGTATACAGGACAGGTTCTTTAAGAACAAGTAAATATACTTACATTAGCATGAATTATGTAAAAATAAAAGCATGGTCAAATATAGAACACTTAGACTATGTAGGATTCAGATTTTTAACATCAAAAATATCTCTATCTGGTATGAGTTGAGCACACAAGACAAAATAATAAAATTTGACTTAAGCATACCTAGCATTATCAAATCAAATGCCATTATGACTCTCTCACAGAATTTCTCATCACTGAAATACATTACTTCTTTACTAATCATTTATGCTCCATTCATTCTAATATCATCAAAAAACAAACACAATTAATCATGTTCGACACATATACTGGACGCTCAATTGCATACAATCTTATAAGTAAGTAAACAAAAAATTTCCTCAGAGTTCTGCTGTCTGGGTAATTTCAAAAATGCAATCAGAAAATAATATGCATTCAAATACAATAAACAAGATGCCAATACAAAATTCAAGATGTATATCATATCAGAAAATTCAATGGCTTAAATTTCAGTTAGTGGCTTATAACAGAAAAAAAATCTTAATCATGTAGTTATAATCAGAAATCTGTTCAGAAAACTGCAGAACATTATCTACTTCAAAAATTTATAACTTAAACTGTATATTTCAGATTTAAATGCACCAATACTTGAATGAAAGCTTGCACTTATCACTTTCTAGGAAAAATAAAATCAGAGTTGGTTCACTTCCAGAATGATAGCAGATTTTAATTCTTTACAGACCTAGGGTCTGTTATTTACAAGAATCTGCTTCAGTTCAATTCCAGAGAACTAAAAGTATTTTCCACTAAATTTGATTTTGCAAATCAGTACATATGGAAACTGAATTACAAAAACAAGCTAACATATTGATGGCCAAACAATATGCTCACTCATCTTGTATTCACAGACAATTAAAATTTGACACATATACTTAAAATAGGTGTTCAGAAAATAAAAACTGAAATACATGGCAAGAAATCCAATGAAATCCTCAACTAATCAAATAAATTCTCAGCATCCATAGTTTCCAAGAAAAATCACATCAGAGTCTGTTCATTTTGGAGTAATAGCAGATTTTCTAAAAAAAATTTCAGACTCAATACTGCATAGAAATCTGCCTCCATTAAACATTAAGTGAACTAATGATGTTATTTACCAGAAACAAAATGAAAAATCATATTTACAGGAAGATTGAATACACTAAAACTTGCGTAAAATCCAAAAATACACAATGACATGAAGTTTCTTGGTAATGACACCAAAAACTTGTTTTTGAGTTTGTTGTTGTTGTATTTAATAAAACATTAAAGTACAGAAATTCACAAATTCTAAATTTATAACTGCAAGTACATGATACCCATTATATTAAGCAATACGAGTATGAGTCGAATCTACAAAGAGTTTGACATAAACATTAATGGAAAAATGTAAGTTGAGCATATAATAAAAAGAAATACTGTACAAGAGTTATAAAAGAAAACCAAATATCTAAAATATAATAATTAAGTCATTTACAAGCATTAGTGTATAGGAATAAGGTATAAATAATTTCAAAGTATTATTTACAATTTATGCATTATTATAATAATATTTAAAATAGTATCCTTAAATGTACTTTACTGTACAGGGTTAACAGACCTATTCCGTTGAACAAATGCATCGCTCAACACAGGTTCGTTGAACAAATGTGTTGCTCAACACAGGTTAGTGGAACAACAAATTAATATATTAACACATGACATATCTACAGTGGACAGAGAATTTCATTATAACGATTTGCTATTTTGTATAACGATTTTTCTTTGTCCAGAACATATGTAAGTACACTTTATACTATACATCAATGAATACTTATACATAAAAATATAGATACATAAATACTTACATAAGGTACATATTTATTGAAATAAATGCATAAATATACAAATATTTATAGTAGAGTATAAATTTACATACTTATACACATTGAAAGACCAAACAAAACATTAAATAGCCAAAAACCCCAAAATCGCATAAAACATTAACTGTTAGAAAGTTAACTTTACAAACATACATTAATTACACAGATTCACCAAGATTTAGAGATTTACAAATACACAAATAAAATATAAACAGAGTTTTGATCCTTCCTCAATGTTTACACACCGGTTATACCTTGACTACCCTGTTCACGTCTCCAAGCACTGAAGTCTAGCAAGTTGAGTTGTTGCACGCCTTCTCCTAGTTGGCCTTTGGGCTGTCACCCCACTGGAACACTTGAGGATGGATGGACCAACCACTAGAATGCCCTGAGCACTGAATGCCCAACACCCTCCTCAGATTTTCTTCTTCACATGACTACTAGGAACAGGAGATTGTATACAATTCACCACTAACTGCAGGTGGTAGGCAGGGGAACGGTAGCCTTTCGATTTGATTTGTTCGTTGGAATTGCCCTGAGCTGATCTTTGCTAGGTTGAATGAAGGTAGAGGCACCAAGGAGAATGCAAATGATGGCTAGGGTTTTGCAAAAACCAAATACGAGATGAACCCTAATCTCCCCTCAAGCCTCCTTTAAATAATAACGGCCATGGACAAAGATGTCCATGGCTACTTTAATCCCATGTTTAACTTCAAGGTTGCTGCTGTAATCTCCTTTTGGAGAGATTAGATTTATTCCTACACACTTAAAACAAATATTAAAACAACAAAAATAATACACTTACCTAATTCATGTGTCAATTATTGTCTCTCACAAATTAATTCCTAAATTTAAGGGAAAATTTATGCATTTAGGCAATAATTCAATTTATATCTCATGCAACTTAATAAAATCGTATTTATCATTTAATTCCCTTTAAAATGCATAATGATCAATATTTAAAGCATATTATACACGAATTATGTTATATAAAATGCATAAATTAGCACTCTACAATGATAAAGTAGTTATGAAATGGGGAAAATAAGTGGCTATGAAATGAGAGGAAATTAAGTGGGCAAGTAATGGATAATAGGCTAGGATTTATAACAAGGGAATCAAACTACAATAAGAGTAGATAGACACAATTGATACAAGAGAAACATTATTGCATTTGGTGACATTGACTAACATTGGTTCTTAGAATGGGATGTTTCAAATTTATGAGCTTTTCCAAATTTTGGTGGATTTGCTTCCCCTTTATTGCACCATTACATCATCAAACTTAAAAGTTCTGCATAAATAGGTTTGTCAAATTGGATTTGTTAGATTGCTAGGTTATTGGGTTATTGGATACTTCAGGATCCATTTAAGGATCCATATCTAAACCCATTTAACCTATATATATGTAATGAAATTAGATTAAAAATATAGTTTTTACAGAATCCCTAGATTTCTAGGGTTTCGTGCCACCTTCTTCCACTTGGTATCAGAGCTAGGTTTTTGTCTGCCGTCGATCGTCCGTTGTCGATCGTCACCTCCAGGCGCGCACGACCCGCGCACGCGCGCGTTCCACGCGCATGTCCCTGTGCGCGCACGTTCCACGCACGTGTCCCTGTGCGCCCACATTCCACGCACGTGTCCCTGTGCGTGTGCGTCCCTATGTGCACGCATCCCTGTGTGCGACCACGCACGAGCACGTCCCAGTCACTTCAAGGGGGCCCGGCGACAGTGATGAGGGGAAGCAACTGGCTGGATTTTGCTGTTGGATTCTGCTGTGTATTATGCCAATCTGATCTACCTTCTGGATGGATGCTGCACTGTCAAATAGGTGTGGGTCATCCTTAGGGCAGATGCCTTAAAGGTCTGTTCAATATTTTTTTATCTTGCTGTCCCGAGTTTGCTTGGTCCACCGCAGACTCGGCTTCATCATCCGTGGTCTGCTTGGTCCACCGCAGACCTACCAATGGCCAGCTCCTCAACCCCAAGGAGTGGTGACCTCCTTGTTAGGAGTTTCCCTGGCATTTCACAAAAATTAAATGGGTCCAATTACATACTTTGGGCGCAAAACTTTGAAAATGTTGTGATAGCTTTCCGTCAGGAGCATCATTTGTATCAACCTCCTTCTGATGTGAAAGATCCGCAATACAGAGACTGGCTGGTTGATGATGCCGCTATCATCACTTGGATGGTCTCAAGTATGGATAACTCTGTTGCCAATGGAGTATCCATGCTTAGACCTGCCAAGGTTCTATGGGATACTGTGCGCCACATATATGGCAATGATAAGAACATATCAAAGACTTTTTCAGTCTATGAGAGTTTACTTCAGATTAGACAGGGTGACAGTTCAGTTTAACAATTGTTTAGTACCCTTCGAGGATTGATGAATGAGCTCAATGTTTATCAACCTCTCACCTCCGATATCCGTGTGTTCCAGCGCTACCGGGAGGAGCTTGCAGTTGTTGTGTTCCTTACTGCTCTTAACCCAGATGTTGCGTCTCAGATTCACGGATCCATTCTTAGTGCTGAGCACATGCCGAGTCTAGATGAGGCCTTTGGCAAGGCTCTACGTGTTGCTACTGGCTTATCTGAACCTCATGTTGCTGACCCATCCGCCTTGGTTGCCTCTCGTGGTCGTAGTGGATGTGGGGATAGATCACGACCCAAATGCCAGTGGTGTGACAAATTAGGTCACAAGAGTGAGAAGTGCTGGGAAAAGTTTCCACACTTAAAACCTCAATTTGCTCGTGCCGCCACTTTCGAGTCACAAACTGCTCCTCCAATTTCTTCAGGATCTACAACTGTCACTTTATCTCAGAAAGATTATGCTCGTCTCCTTCAGGGACAGGGACAAACTCCTACTGCCATGATAGCACAGGCCCCGCTTCGTCATTCAGGTATACAATCTTCTGAGGCTTTGATTGCTTCTGCAGGTGATTCTTGGGTCATAAACTCTGGCGCCACTACCCATGTTTCAGGTACCTCTACTCTGTTTGAGAAACTTTGTGCTCTTCCTGATCACACCTCTATTACTATTGCCGATGGTCGCTCGTGTTCTGTATCTGGATAGGGGGAGATTCAAGTCTCCTCGCAGATACGGCTAAACGACGTCCTATATATGCTCAATTTTTCCTTTAACCTGTTATCCATTAGCGCCATCACCTTCCAGCTACAATGCTTTGTGACCTTTTTCCCTTTTCATGTTGTTTTTCAGGACCTTCAGACGGGGAAGAGGATTGGTTTGGGGCGTAAGTCCTCAACTTCTGGAGCTTATGTGTTAGTTCAGGATTGTATTCCGAGAGGATTGGCTGCTGGGATAGATAGTTCTGATCCCTCCTTTCTATGGTATTGTTGGCTTGGACACCCTTCACATTAAAAGCTGTGTCAAGCCCTTCCTTGGATTTCTGTTTCTTCTTTTCAATGTGAGTTTTATCAGCTTGGGAAGTACCATCGTGCAACCTTTAAGCGTCTTCGTCTTGTATCTCCTACTAGCATTTTTGATATTGTTCACTGTGATATCTAGGGCCCTAGTCGTGTTGCGTCTATTGGAGGGTACAGGTACTATGTTGTGTTTGTGGATGATTACTCTTGTGTCTCGTGAACTTATCTATTAAAGTTCCGTAAAGATGTTTTTGATGTATTCAAAATTTTTTTGACTGAAATAAAAAATCAATTTGCCATTTTACCCAAAATCTTGCGCACAGATAATGCTCTTGAGTTCTTTAGTCAGGATTTTCAGGCTATTTGTACCTCCTCTGGAATTATTCACCAGACTACCTGCTCTCATACTTCTCAACAAAATAGGGTTGCTGAACGCAAACATCGTCATATCTTGGATGTTGCTCGCACTCTTATAGCTCACATGAAGGTTCTCCATTATCTTTGGTCTGATGCTGTTCTTACTTCCGTTTTCTTGATCAATCGTATGCCTTCAACTCCCTTAGGAGGGGCTGTTCCTCTTTCTCGTCTGTTCCCTAATCGCGATTTTTTTCCCATACCTCCTAGAGTTTTTGGTTGTGTAGCGTTTGTCCACGACCACACGCCTGGTCTTGACAAGCTATCTCCTCGTGCCATTAAGTGTGCCTTTGTTGGTTATTCTCATCGTCAAAAGGGGTATCGGCTATATCATCCTCCAACCTAACACTATTATGCCTCTATGGATGTTACCTTTTTTGAGTCTCAGTCTTACTTCTCTGATGAGTCACCACTCTCCACCAGCTTGCCGTCTGATACACTTGAACTCTCACCCCTTAACATTTCATTGCTTACTACCTTCACATATCCCGTTGAGGACTCCTCTCAGTCTAATACCTTGCAGGTTTACCGTCGACGAACACATGCTCCTCCAGTTGAGAACTCGTCCTCTGCCTCTGATAATGACCTTTCTATTGCCTTACATAAAGGAACTCGCTCATGCACTCAACATCCTTTATCTCATGTTGTATCCTATGCTAGCTTTCCTTCTGACTCTCGTGCTTTTGCTCTAGCCATCTCTGACGAGTCTATACCCAGGGATTATCAAGAAGCTTTTTAGGTTCCTCATTGGAAGGCCACCATGGATGAGGAGATGAGTGCCCTTCTCTCTCGTGGCACATGGGAGCTTGTTTCATGTCCCCCTGGGGCGAATGTGGTCTCCTGCAGGTGGGTGTTTACCATCAAGCGCCGGCCTGATGGCTCTATTGAGCGCTACAAGGCGCGTTTAGTTGCTCGTGGCTTCACTCAGGAGTACGGCGTTGACTATTCCGAGACTTTCTCGCCAGTGGCACACTTAGACTCCATTCGTGTTATTCTCTCTTTGGCTGTCAATTCTTCCTAGCCATTGGTTCAACTGGATGTCAAGAATGCATTCTTGTATGGTGATCTTAATGAGCAGGTTTATATGGAGCAACCTCCTGGATATGTTGCTCAGGGGGAGACACGTGTCTGTGATCTTCATAAGGCCATTTATGGTCTCAAGCAAAGTCTCAAGGCCTGGTTTGAGACCTTCTGCAGAGTTATGTGGAGTGATGATTTTCACAGTTGTAGAGTGGATCACTCTATCTTTGTTAAACACACTACTCATGGGGTTATCATCCTTGCTGTATATGTGGATGATATGTTATTGACTGGTAGTGATACCGAGGGCATTGAAGACACTAAGCTTTTTCTGCGCAGATACTTTTCCACTAAAGATATGGGCACTCCTCGTTACTTCCTAGGCATTGAATTGGTGTATTCAGATGAGACCATGTCGCTGTCCCAAAGGAAATATGCCTTGGATCTACTCAAAGAGATTAGGCGTGAAGGTTGTAAACCAGAGGAGACTCCCATTGAACAGACTCACTCTTTATGGGACACTGAATCCCCTTTGTTTGATGATCTAGGTAGATATAGGAGACTTGTTGGGAAACTTATCTACCTGACTGTCACCAGACCTGATATATCTTACACAGTTAACTTATTGAGTCAGTTCATGCACTCTCCCAGAGAGGTTCATTGGTGAGGAGTCCTTCGCTTGCTGGCATATATTAAACGTACTCCAGGAAAAGGCCTTCTGTATAAGAAGCATAGTCATGTTGGTATTGAAGGCTATTCTGATGCTAGCTATGCGGGAGACAGAAACAGTAGGAAGTCTACTTCCGGTTGGTTGACCTTCGTTGGGGGTAATCTTGTTACTTGGAGGAGTAAGAAACAAAATGTGATTGTAAAATTCAGTGTCGAAGCAGAATACAGGAGTATGTCAAATACATCAGCTGAGCTTGTGTGGCTTAAGGCGTTACTGTTTGAACTTGAAGTTGATTATACCAGTCCAATGCTAATGTACTGTGATAATCAGGTTGCCATACATATTGCATCCAATCCTATGTTTCATGAGAGAACTAAACATGTGGAGGTAGACTGTCACTTCATTCGGGATAATGTTCAGAAGAAAGTTATATCTACACCCTTTATCAAGTCTGAAAATCAAGTGGCAGATATTCTCACCAAAAGGTTGAATGCTACTCCTTTTAAAAGATTGTGTTGTAAGCTAGATATGTGTGATATGTATATGCCCCAGCTTAAGAGGGAGTGTTAGATTGTTAGGTTGTTAGGTTATTAGGTTATTGGATACTTCAGGATCCATTTAAGGATCCATATCTAAACCCATTTAACCTATATATATATAATGAAATTAGATTAAAAATATAGTTTTTACAGAATCCCTAGATTTCTAGGGTTTCGTGCCACCTTCTTCCACTGGATTATGCCATGGACCTCAAAATTTTTTCTAGAAGGGCTTATGCAATGAAAAGCTAGAAAAGATGAGCTTTTGATAAGCATAAATGAATCAGGCTAAAGTGCTATAGATTGGAATCATGAAGTCATTTTCTTGCATTGAATTGCTTAAAAGTGACTGCTAAAAGATGCACAAAAGTGGTTTTCCATTTGTCTTTTTATATGTTACACTAGCTTTAGATTCTTTTTTCTTGTAATATATATCAATTTTCCATGGTTCAATATGATGATGTTCTGTATGATAGTGATGAATAATTTCATTGCACGCTCTACAAGTGTCATTTATGGTTTCTGTGTTTGATAAGTTTACATATAACACCATTTTTTCTTGAAACTGTATCCCAGGTAATGGTCATGACACCACAAATACTATTGGATGCTTTGAGAAATGGCTTCCTCACCCTAGGTGAAGTGAAATTAATCATATTTGACGAATGCCATCGTGCCACTGGCAACCATCCATACAGCAAAATTTTGAAGGTATATAAATATCTGATGCATTGCAGGCTATTGAAGAGAGGAGTCTTTGCATTTACATGCATATTTTGGGAGGGAATGTGCAGATTTCTCTTACAAAAATGTGGATACCATTTTTTTTTTTTTTTGTCACCATGCTGATCATAACTATCTATGTGCTTGCACATCAGGTTTCTTTGGCAAAAATGAGGATACCATATTGACCATAACTATCCGTGTGCTAACACTATTGTGCAGGAATTTTATCACAGAACCATTGACAAACCACATGTTTTTGGAATGACCGCTTCACCTATTACTAGAAAAGGTAAAAATCAAGCATATCATATCTTTCTTTGTGTTCATTTTATTGGCTTAGGTTTAATGGTTCTCTTCCCACATCTGACCTATCGTGTGTTTGACTTGATTGTCTTTGTTTAGTGGGTCCTGGCTTATCTTTTTGATAAGCTTGTATTTGTTTTCTTTTATTTAATTTATGTAATGATTGACTACTGCTCAAAAATATATATATATATATTTTGTTGCTGGAGTTCCATTCTCATTCTCCAATCCTTGATCAAATGTTACCATCATATTATTTATGAAATTAAAATCTCAGAATCCACATAAGATTCACAATGATTTGCACTATGAAGTCATGGAAACTTTGATTAGAAAGGGAGCCTACCTCTGTAACATCTCAGAACTATAAGCAAAACAGCTACATCACATGGAGAGGCTTGTACACAATCTTAACTTTGCGGATAAATTTTCTCTTTCTTTATATGACAATGGGGCAAACCTATCACTCCACCAAGGTTGTCCCTGCATAGTTGCTTGAAATTTATGGAATGATGAAATTGACAATTATTGTTATCACTTATTTGTTATTTAATGAACCTTGAACTTCAAACAAAGCATTATATGTTCTATACTGACAATGCACTTCTCTCTATTTTCAAAATATTCAATGTATTAGGTGTTTCATCAACAAATGATTGTCAGGATCAAATCAATGAACTTGAGAGAATATTGGACTCTAAGGTGGGGACAAGCTGCCTATTCTATTTGTAGATTTTCATATGCATTTGCACTCCTAAAGTGGATAATGGTAAGAATTTTGAATTTCTTGCAGATTTACACAGTGGCAGACAGAACTGAGCTTGAAGCATTTGTTCCATCTGCAAAAGAAGTTAATAGATATTATGACCCACCATTGTCACTTCATGTTGATTTAATAGAGAACTTGAAGTCATTGTGGGTGAAGGTCATTTATTCTCTTCATTTCTGTCATTTTGGAATATTTCTTTTGACTATCTTCATGTTTTTGCTGAGAAATCCTTTGTTTTTTAAAATAGCATGATACCTCTATCAATGATTTGGAAAATTCAACATGCCATCAGTTTGAAGATAGTGATGATCCATTTAAAGCAACAAAAAAGAGATTATCCAGATTTCATTCTAAAATCTCTGAATCACTGGAAAAACTTGGTCTTTTTTGTGCCAGGGAGGTATAAAAAGAATTTTTGGTTAAATTCCGTTTTTCTCATAAATCGTTTATATTTAGTTCTTGATTTATTTAACTTTCTTATATCAGGCCACTAAAATCATCATGGAAGGTATCTCAGACCCTGAATCTTTGGAGAAGCATGACATTTCTAAAAGTGGTTTGCAGCATTGCATTACTTTCTTGAAGGAAGTGATGCAATTATTTGAAGAAACATTGCCATGTGGTAGGCCATGAAAATCTAATAGCTTCTTGAAATATGCGTGGGAACAATGTTTAGCTTCTAGTATTCCTTTATTTTTGTACTTCTACTATTAAGGGAAATAAGTATGAGTCTGGGAAAACTGATGTAGATTTCTTCCATGTATATGGCTTTGTTATTCCTTAACATTTTCAAGTTGTTTCTCGTGGCAAACATGTGTTGCCATGCTTTGGTTTTTGTTCATACCTAAAAAAACTTTGTTATAGTTATTCTATGTATTAGAGTCTCATTATTTATCCAGGTTATTGGATGTCCCTTCAGTATTAAGATATCTATTGAACCCTATATTTGCACTCTTATGTCATTGGTTGTCAATCACAATAGTATTTCTACCTTCACTTGGTACCAAAGCATTGGTTGAAAACGTAAGACTCACCAAAACCCTAGCTCTATGGCCATCATCTGCATGCATTGCCAATGGCAGACTCACCCACAACTGTCTTTTTTACAAGGCCAACAACCTCTGCCACCATTATTAGTATCTCCAGCAGGTCCCTGTTATGTCACCAAATGCCTCACCAACCTTCTGCTGTGCCACATTACCACCATTCCTTCCAGGTTTCCATCCCCTCCATCACTTAGGCTGCTGCAAGTCCACAGATTAGACAATGGACCTTGTTTGCCTCCTCATCTCTGTGTAAACAGTGGCATAAGCTGTCATGTCACCATTCACATCCATTCATAGGCTATGCACAGTTTATTTATTGTTGATGGTGTGTGTGCACATCAAGTCCACAGATGTTTGACCCATTTGTTGCTGTCACCTTGAGAGGCCACAGCAATCCCACTGCATTGTCTCAAGAGCTAATGTTGGTTCGTTGTGATTCAGACCTTCTGGTGAAGTCCTTTTCTGTTGTGAAATTGGCCTCACATGAAACTTTAATCAAGAATTTGGACAGAACATTGGAAAAGTTTTTGATAGAAAGAACCACTTCTGTAGGTGCAAAGTTTCAAGACTTTTATCATGACTCATTCCAAGCTATGAGTATGACCTACCAGGAAATAACAAACAATGGGCTGGTACAGTCTGGCCAAGCCAATATGTAAGCTTGCAAAAATAGGACTGGCCTGGTCCAATCCTGTTCCACTTTGGCCAGGCCTGGTTCCATGTGGTCCAATGAATTTTCAGGCTGGCTCAATTTATGCCTCTAATCACAAATATCTTTTTCCACCTTCACAAACTTCTTTAGCACTCCTTATTTATTTGACCAAGTGTTGCAGGGTGTCATCTAATGGATGATGTATTGTGACTTGAGACAGTGTTTTATCTTTTATACTTCTAATAGGCTAATAAATACTATGGACTGTCAAACTTAAACTTGCTTGAAAGTGCCCAGAATCAGTAATAGTCTTATTGGTGTTGGGTTGTAGCTTGGGCTGACCTAATTTATATTTAGAGCCCAATCTAGTAGAACAGGGTATTAGATGAAGTGTTAGGGTTAGGGGAGGGGATTGAGTTGTTTCTTCTTGTTGTTTGTGTTCTTGTGGAGGCTTCTAATCCTTGAATTGTGACAAACTATCTTCTTTTTTATTGCAATACAAATTTTCTTGTTACATTTGGTATTAGAACATGCAACGATTAAAACGATTAGGAAATCAATGCACTGCAACTCACCCAACATGTTGATGGAATTGACACTAGTTGATCTCATTCCCTAGTTCGAAGCAAAGATGGAGACATGACTGAATAGGTTGGAAGCAAGAGTGGTGACACTGTTTGGGTTGAGACAACTGCAAATCGGGCATTCGGTGGATTCAACAAGAGTCGATAAAGGGTTGCCATTGTCGGGGGAGGGTGCAAGGGCATTGTTGCATCTGATGGTTGAC
Organism: Amphibolis antarctica; assembly: GCA_024699675.1. Classification (NCBI taxonomy): domain Eukaryota; kingdom Viridiplantae; phylum Streptophyta; class Magnoliopsida; order Alismatales; family Cymodoceaceae; genus Amphibolis; species Amphibolis antarctica. Next base: position 40,803 of record JAMKPZ010000209.1, read on the forward strand.
TCCCTAGGGTTTGACGGCACGGGCAACCTAGAGGTTCCTGGTTCCACTCCCCCAATGATGAATCTGACAATGAGTTCAAGTGATGACCAATAGAAGAAGTGGCGACGAAAGTCTTGGGAGATGTGCATGAGACCAATGATGAATTTGGTGATGAGATCAGACCAATGGAAGAAGCGGTGATGGAAGAACTAGGAGATGCACGTGAGACTAGTGGAATAAGCAACTATTATGGGCAAGGTTGGCGTGAGTAGGGTGGAAGATGCGGAAAAGACCCTTGATCGTGGGGCAACTCAACAGAAACAATGAAGGATTCAACATGCATGAGGTGGGCTCAACAAATTTTGGGCAGCTTGATGACGATAGTGATTGAAGAGTACCACGGAAACTTGGTTGTGAAGAAGAAGAAGAAAAAGAAGAAAAGGAGGAGGAGGAGGTTCAGCAGCGTTAGAGTTTATCTAGAGTTAAAAACAGGGTGTTCCATAAGACTACCCACACCTTACTCCTCCAAGGGAACAAAGTTTTTTTAAGGAAATAATTTTCAGTTTATTAAAGGAAGTATCACATGCCATGATTATCAAGAGATTAAGATTCAAGAAATCACACAACATTTGTGTGTTGGGTCTAGACCTTGTTCAATTCCCGTTCTTCTAATGAATGACCTAGTAGATATTGTCAAGGTTGGAGATGATGTCATTGTGATTGAGGTTCTCTCCGTAAAATGGTCTCCAGATTTAAAGGATGTTTGTTGTGTTCTTGATCCAATTTTGCTTGCTAACCATGTGAGGAGAACCAATGAGCTAAAGTCAAATGTTGATATTCTAGATGATGTCAAGAAATTTGTGTTGCTTTGGTGTAGATTCAAGGATAGGCCATTGAAAGGTCGAAATGTTATTTTGCAATAATTGATCTGAGCAAGTTATTTCAAGTTATTACCAAAACCTCAACGAAGATCAGCAACAGAAAATGCAGCAATTTTGAGACCTTGAAGACAATGCCTCTTTTCATTAAGAGAGTAATGTAACAGTCTTATAGGTATTGAGCTGTAGCTTGGGCTGACCGAATTTATATGTAGAGTCCAATCCAGTAGAAATGGGTATTAAATGAAGTGTTAGGGTTAGGGGAGAGGATTGAGCTGTTTCTTCTTGTTGTTTGTGTTCTTGTGGAGGGTGCCAACCTTTGAAGTGTGACAAACTATCTTCCTTTCTATTACAATACAAATTTTCTTGTTAAAATCTCATGAACATTTCTCATGGGATCAAGGTATTGAATGACAAAGATCAAAGGTAATTATTCTCTAACTACTTTGTGCATGACTTAAATTAATTCACTCTAGAAAGTACCACTCCCCAGAAAGTTTTGAACTATGCATTTTGATGTAGTGAAAAGAACTCAGGAGTCAAATTAATAGGTGTATGACAAAGTGGAATCCATCTTTTATATATTATTAATAAAAAAATTTCACTTCTGTTACAATTGTATTTATCTGGACTGGTAGTTTAGTCATTTTCTGAAGTCACTTTTGCCATTGGATTCAGTTTTCCTAGCTTTTTGAATTAGTAATATATGTCAGGTTTTCACTAATTTTTTTTACACTTAATTGAGTATTTTTCGATTGCAAGATTTTTGCCATTTTGATTTGTCGTGTTGTTTGTTTGTTATCTGGTATGATTTATTTTTCATGTTTATATGCTGAATTTAGTTATTTTACTTTCCAGACCATGAAAATCTGCTGACAACAGAATATAATTGTGTTAAGGCAATAAGCATGGGTTATGTATCCCCAAAATTGTATGAATTACTTCAGATTTTTCAGTCATTTGGGTATGATGATCAATCTTTTAACTTTTACATGATTGAATTGCTCACCTTGACTCTTTAGTTTTCAGTGGATTTATGTTTTTATGTTTTGTCTCAGGGAAACAAAACAAGTTCTCTGTTTAATTTTTGTAGAAAAAAAAATCATAGCTAAAGTACTTCAACGTTTTGTTAAGAGAGTCAACTGCTTATCTCATCTTGAGGTTTCTTATTTAACTGGAGGAGCTTCATCTGTAGATGCACTAACCTCTAAAATGCAGAAGTATGTATTAGACTTATTTCGTTCTGGAAAGGTACTATACATTGATATGTGAATCACTCTGAAGATTAGATTGCTAGCCTGCAACCTGTATGCACCTCAAAGTGTATTTGTTACATAGGTCAATTTGTTATTCACAACTGATGTGGCAGAAGAAGGAATCAATGTGCCAAATTGCTCGTGCGTAGTGCGTTTTGATTTGCCAAAAACAGTTCGAAGTTATGTTCAGTCACGTGGAAGAGCTCGGCAAACTGATTCCCACTATATTATCATGCTAGAACGGTACTATTCTTTTTTTTTTTGAAAATGAAATGGTTTCGTTCTTTTGATCTTTTGTTGTTTTGTCTGAAGCGTTATCCTGCTTAGATAATTATTATATACTAATAAATATGTTCTGAATTCATTAATTGAGTGATGATTGAGTTTCCAATCTGAATATCTAATGTGCTGTTTTATCATTAATATTTATGGACATTCTAGATATGATTCTTATTTATAAACTTCATTTTCTATGTATGAATGTCTGTTTTTTTGAAATAGTCGTTGTAAGTTGCTACTTGCTTGTCATTCTAAATTTCAATTCCTTTTTTTATTCTTCCATGCTATTTTTCTGATGTATATTACATGTATACATCTGACAGAGGTAATGACCAACAAATAGATAATTTACTTGGCATCATCCATGGTGAACATTCAATGATGGATATTGCCTTGGATAATCGTCCCAACAATTGTATTGTAAAGCCATTCTGTGAGGATTTGCACATATACTCTGTTCACTCAACTGGAGCCTCAGTTACAGCACATTCATCTGTCAACCTTGTTTATAGATATTGTGAGCTTCTCCCTAAAGATAAGTATGTTAGACTTTGCATTAATGTTTATATTTTGGAGATCATCCCATGCATATGTTATAATATTAATATGCTTCTTGCTTGATGGATTCTGTATTTAGGTACTTTAGCACCAAGCCAAGGTTTGTGATTTCCTGTCACAATGATGGATCTTATGAGTGTACATTAAAATTGCCTCCCATTGCTGCATTTCAAACACTAGTTGGCCCTATAAGCCAAAATTCTCACTTGGCAAAGCAACTTGTGTGCTTAGAAGCATGCAAAAAATTGCATCAAATGGGTGTACTTAATGATCATCTTCTTCCATTCACCAAGAAGCCTCTGGATTGTGGTTCTGTTGACAAAAATAAGAAATCCTCTTTTGGTGAAGGTACAATGTCTTCCTAGCACATTTGCATTATGTAGATATAATTAGGAAATTATATGGTACCCATGATTTTTATCACAAAGAAATAACTATCTTTTTTGTGGTTACATGTATGTCTTTAGATTTAAATCTTATCATCCATATGTGCAAATGAATTGTTAAGTTTTAAGGATTTTGGTACCTAATGAAATTCCATCAACAACATACATACGCACAAACCTACATACATGAGTGCATATGTATATACATATGCGTGTATGTATGTACGTACACGTGTATACTTACGTGCATATGAATGCACACAGTCATATATGTGTGTGTATTGTTGTGTGCATTGTATGTGTATGTCTATCAAAGAGAATCTTATAAGATTGTAGAAATCATTAATGAATTTAGAGGCTTTCAATGACAGTTTTTTCTTTTTAGTTTATGTAAAGCTTATTGGGATTTTTTTAAAAAAATTGTAAGGATGATTTTCATTCATACATAAAAATCGTCGAAGTACAAAAATGTTGTAAAAACCATTTAGCGAGTGGGTTGGCCCATTTAGTGAGGGGGAGTCCAACCCAAGGAGTGTGCCTCTTTTAGGTGAAGGAGGCTACGGTTTTGGAGGATCTTGAGTCGTCGATGATCGAGCTTCTTTAGTGACTTGATGCAAGGGTCAATGCCTGCCTCACAACTTTGGAAGGATAGATGGAAACCTTGAGCACCCATTTGATGGTGCACCAGATTGCCAGTGGGGGGATGATCATCATGTATAGGATTTTTGAAGCTAAAGATCGATTTCCTACTCTTTTGATGATAGCGGCAACCCGATGGAGTGAGGGCATACCATTGAGAAAATTTTGATGATCCATCGTGTTGATGTCGACGACTGGGTCACGATGGTGTCGGTCCACTTGAGGGGCATGGTGATGTAGTGGTATGTGCCGTAGTCAAGTGGAGCTCCAATGGCCACAGTTGATGGATGACCTTGTCGCATGCTTCGGCGAGAGTCCAATGTGGGATTATTAGGAGGAGTTGTTCAAGTTGTGTCAACAAGGCTCGATCGGCTAGTATATCCAAGAATTTATCGCCCTTTCCATGCGGGCCACCAGCGAGTCCAAACGAGCACTAATCTTGTGCTTCATCAACAGTTTACATCTAGAGTATCGATTTGAGGTGAAGGCGGTGCACCCTTTTAACCTGTTGACGATGTACGCTTTGGCCAAAATGTAGGAATCTTAGGTAGAGTTGAAACGACAGGCCTTGCAGGGTTGGACGAGGAAATGGCAGTCGCCAGGATGGAACACTGGAGGGCTAAAAGGACAGCAATGACCTTGGGGAGGTGGCTGGAAAGAGACAAGTGCGAATGAGTCACCAACCACAGGAGGGGGTGGCAACTAGGGAAATGGGTTGGTTTAGTGATCTCAAGCAAAACTTTTACGAGTAGTGACAACCGATAGAATGTGGAGCATCGTGGGGGATTACTGTAGACAAATGGCAAAACTGTCTAGGGAGGAAGAATAGAGGAGAAAGGAGTAAAGATTGTATTTCTTATGCAATGAAATTTTTTATCGAAACCATGTTTGCAAAAATAAAATGTTGTATTTATTGCAAGGGGATGAGTTTGACAAGGAGGTGGAACTTGAGCATAGTGAGGAAATTGTGAACCCTAGAGAGGAAGATCCACCACTACAAATCATATTATATGCGGTGACAAGGGGCGAACGCCCAAACACATTGCAATTGTAGGGAAAGTACGCAAGGAAAGACATTATGGTAATGGTGGATGGGGGGAGTACCCATAACTTTGTCAACAAAGCCTTCATCTCAACTCTCCAATTGTCGATGTGTTAGAGGAACAACTTAAGAGTGGAATTAGCATTAGGGTCATTCATCAAATGCCAGGGTTATTGCCCGAAAGTGAGAATTACAATGGAACTCCAATTTGGTTGGGCTTATATATGGTGCAATTAAGCAATTACGACATCATCATAGGAGCACATTAACTTCAACCTCAGGGCAATGTCATGTTCAATTTTGATGAAATGACATGTCAGGCCTATTTTTACCACCAGAATCTATCAAAAAGAATATGTTAGAAAAATAGAAGGTGTTTGTGGCAATCATAGAGTTAGTTAAATTATCTCAGAATTTAAGGAAATATATTAGAATTACATAAGTAATATAATAAAAGTCTGTTACATCATAAAAGTTCATAAATAGAATACATATATTCTCATACTATATAAATTAGTACAATTTAATTCAAATGAATCATTTCTTTCTTCTCGCATAGATATCATAATAAGGCACTTGTAGTAATTTGTATTACTTTATCTCTTGTAATTGATTAATTATTTAATCAATCAATGTGTTAGGTAATTGTAACTTTCCAATCAAGGAAAATTGCACCTAGATTTCTACCCAAAATTGGTAATTTTATTTAAGTTAATTGTTGCATGCAAGTTATTACTAAATATTTATTAAAATAATACTTTTTTATATTTTTCGTTTTTCTTATTTTCTCTTTTTTTCTTCTGTTCTTTATTATTCACCTTCTCTATTGTTCACCTTCATTGCTATTGCTCACCCAAAAAAACCAACAAATCGAGTTGCACAACCCAAAGAAAAAAATGAATAGAACAACTACCCAATATGAAATATCAAACTTATAGCTTTAATATTGCAAATACTAAGTTTTAACAGATAATCAAGACCAAGATACAAACACATTGAGATGAACCCACTTGAGATGTGCATAGCATAGAGATGAAAATAAATTGCAAGAATGATGCAAGAATGCAAGAGTGGCATTCACAGTTATTGTAAAAGAAGGGCATAGAGGTGGGGTGGGGGGAGTTGGAGAGGGATGCAAGAGTGGTAGTGTCGTCGCGAGTGGTGTTGGAGAGCAAAAGAGAAAAGTTGTCGCAAGCGAAGTTGGAAAGGGGTGGAAGGTTGTGCCAAAGAGCGTTGGAGTTGTTGTAAAGGGGCTAGCGCTTCGCAAGAGAGGGTTGGAGTAGTCATTGAACTAAAGGGGCTTTGTGGAGGCACCTTTGGAGGAGGGTTGGAGTAGTTATGAGCGAAGGTCGTTGCGTGGAGGAGGATCGAGTAGTGGAAGGTCATTGCATGAAGGAGGGTTGAGCAATCACGAGCTTTGTTAAAGAATGGCTAGAGTAATTTGAGCGAAGAGAGGTTGTAGGGTCAGTGGGTGAGGGGTTGGTAAAGTCTGCGAATTTTGGAGGGGGGAGATGAGAATGTCCTAGAATGTTACATATTTATAGGTCCAAAACTTTCCCTCACTTTCCATGTTGCACGAACACCTTACATTTTTAAAAATTTTCCTTCATTTTCTATTTCACCTGAATTTGAGAAGAATCTTGCTTACACAAGCCCCCTTGTCAATTATGCAAAAAGGAATAAATGCGAGTTTGCGGTCAACAAAATTAATTACTTGGGGCATATTAGAAGACCAAGGTGGCTATGGAAAATAAGGTGAGGACGATCATCGATTGACCAACACTATAGAATGTCAAAGGAGTGCATAGCTTTTTAAGAATGACAGGGTATTACTATTGATTCATATGAGACTTTGGCAAAATTACTCAACTTCTCAACAACACCTTAAAGAAGCAAGGATTCTAGTGGGATGATAGTATGTAGATTGCTTTTGATGAACTCAAGAAGGCACTAACTACATCTCTTGTGCTCGCACTTTTAGATTTTTCCAAGACCTTTGTCTTGGAGTGTGATGCTTCTAGAGTGGAAATAAGGGTGATCTTGATGCAAGACAATCGCCTTTATAAACCAAGGGCAATCAACAAGGTGGCTAATGCATTTGTCACAGTAAGAACAACTAAAGGGGGCAAGATGCCACACGATCACATTTATTACATCGACTTGGTTTCATTAAAACCAAGAGGTGCATAGGTAGTTAGCGACGTTTGGAGAATTGGTGTAACAATGGGGCATGAGGGGTGCCTCAACCCAGATGTTTATTGGATGGTGGACAGTGTACTATTCTATAATAGCAAAGTGGTGATTGTTAATGACCGAGCACTCAAGCAAAAATTATTGAAGGACTTTCATGACACGTTGGTAGGCCTTTTTGGGTGTTGGACTTATAAGTGTGGAGATAGTTTAAATCTTCTGTTTTATTTTTATAAGTCGTTATTGGGTTTAAGTCGTTATTGGACTTGTGGGCTTTAATTGTTGTTAGGGTTTTCTATTTAACCCTAATGTGTCCTTATAAATATATGTGTAATCTTGTAACCTGTGGATGAGATAGTGAAAACCACCAGAGATGTCCCATGGAGTAAGCTTCAGCTGAACCACGTAAAATCTCGTGTTTTGTGGTTTGATTCTCCCATCTTCTTCCTCTTTCTTTCGATCTTTGTGTGTGAATCATAACATTGGGTATGAAAAGAACACTCAACGCATGAAAGCCAATGTATATTGGAAGGGATAGTGTCAAGATTTGAAGGAGCACGTCAAGAAATGTCAGAGGATATATGTTAGAGGATGAAATACAACAATATCACACCAACCAGTTTGTTGGTGCCACTTCTGTTCCCACAACAAGGGTGGATTGTATAACCACTTCATAACGCTCCGTCATCCATACACCACTAAAGAGGTGGCCTAGGCTTTTGTTGATAATGTAGTCAAGTTGCATGGAATCCTTGAGATGATCGTTTGTGATTGCGACCTGCTCTTCACCAGCTCATTCTGGAAGGAATTAATGTGCTTGTAGGGTTCACAGCTTTATATGTCTTCCACCTATCATCCCTAAATGAATGACCAGACGAATAACCTAAATAGGACCTTGGAAACTTATTTGCATTGCTTTACATTTCAGCAACCTCAGGAATGAGGAAGGTGGTTGGTGTGGGCAGAATTTTGATACAATACAAGTGTGCATGGCTCAACAAGAATGTCTCCCTACAAAGTCGTGTATGGTTACAAGCCACCCACACCATTGTCTTATGTACCAGAAATCACTAGGGTGTTAGTGGTAGATGATGAGCTATGCGATAGAGAAGCCTTATTCCATAAGCTACGGACAAACTTGGAGAAGGCCCAACATAGAATGAAGATGATGGTGGATCGTTATTGACACAAGGAGTTTAATGTTGGCAATTGGGTTTACTTTAAGCTACAGCCTTATTACCAACTCAATGTAGTAGCCAGACAATCATAGAAGCTAGCAGCACGCTACCATAGTCCATTTCAGGTTGAAGCATGTATAAGGAGTGTGGCCTATAGTCTCAAGTTACCATTAGGGTCACACATCCATCTAGTGTTCCATGTGTCTCAATTGTGTTGGAAGGTGGGGCAGATTACTCACGTTATTAGCTCGGAGCTCCCCGTGTCTGATCCAGTTGTAATGTAGGAACCATGTAAAATTTTGGAGTGCCAACTAGTCCAACAGGGACAACGGGGAATCACTTGAGTGTGGGTTCAGTGGATGAGAGAGGACGAAGAATCGGTGACATGGGAAGATCATTACAAATTGTTGCAATGGTTGCCCAACCTTGAGGACAAGGTCTCCTCCTCAGTGGGGGAGTGATGTAACAACCATTTATCGAGTGGGCTGGCCCATTTAATGAGGGGGAGTCCGGCCCAAGGGTGGTGCCTCTCTTAGGTGAAAGGGGGCTAGTGTTTTGAGGGATCTTGAGTGTTGTTGTATGTGTACTCTCGGAGCTTGCTGTTGCTCAAAGTGCAGTATTTTCTTTCATCATTCAACATTGATCCAAGGCAGAATCTCATGTACAATCTACATTCATCGTCCCCAAGGTTGATCCAAAGGAGGAAAACCCCATGCAAACACTCCCTAGTCTAGTAGGCCCTCCCTAGAGGAAAAAGAATTTACCCTTTTCCCAACAGTTACATCAGTAGACCCTTGACTCTTTTTGAAAACAACGTGATTTCTTACAAACTCCAGAAAGTTGTATTAATATCCTACAATAATCTCTAGTGAGCTTTGGAAAATTTGCTTCTGAGCACTGGGACCATCAGAGTAATTTTTTTTGAAGAAAATGTAGGCTGATTCCTATTGATAATAAGAAAACATACTGGAGTAAAAAAATAAGAGATGGTCTGAGCAAGATGGTCAGACCAAAAGTACTGCCAAATTAATTAAATCTGCACGTGATTTGAAGACCACCACAGATTAGCTTGTTAGAAATTGCAGGCCACACCTTGGAGCTAACTGAACATTGAAAGAATAGGTGGTCAATATTTTCTGGAGCAGTCTCTCAAGAAACACAACTTGTGTCAACATCAGCTGACCACTTACTCTGATGGCACTTGTTCAGGAGCCTTCCGTGGAGAAGCAGCCACATAAAATCTCCTACTTTTAGAGGGGACCTACATCTTCAAACAGTTGGAGAAGGGGCCAAGAATTATTCTTACTTCCCTGTACGGTCAAGAAGCATTTTTGCACACAGGAATCACTGCTTTTTGGTTTACCCCAGTTAAGAATATTCTGCCTTTTCTGAAGAAGCAAAATAGAGAGAAGATGCTCCAGCAAGCCCAGTAATTCATCCATCTCTAACTCTTTAGTGTTCCTCCTCAACTGCAGGTTCTGGCTTACGCCATCTCTACACCTGGTCATGTCTTTCACTGTAGCAGTTGTATTAGAAAGCTTTGCAATCTTGGGGAAGGTGGACTCTAAAATCATATCATCGTGCTGCTTATCTTTCCCAAAGCTTACTTTATCACCAGTAATCACCTGGGCATATGTATTATCGTTCATTAAGTAAATCTGCCCCATAGTCCCCTTCTAAAAGTGTGAATATTGCTTTATCTTGCTATGCGCCAAAGCAAAAGACTGAGTAGTACTCCATATTTTCTGATAATGATTTTAGTGCAGAGAGAATTTTCATTAGATCTGCACTTCCACTGCTATCTGCCCAGGAGTGAGAGATTAATGAGTTTGAGAGGTCGAATGCTAAGTCCACTCTCAGAGAGGCTAACAAGCTACAATTGTCCTACCATCTCATCAAGTGAACTCAATGGTGTTCTGAACCATACCATAACCATTTCCTGCACCTGCTCTCAAATGCATGGATAAGTCCCATTGGTACTTTGAATAGTGACATATGAAAGATAGGCAAGGTGTTCAAAACTGGCTTTAAGAGAACAATGTGCCCCCAAAAACTCAAATACTTGCCCTTCCATCCTGCCTGCCTTTTTGTTGATCGAATCAATCAAAAACCACTGGTGGAACAGTCTGGGTTTATGATTGGAAAGAGGCCGTCCAAGATAGTTAAAAGGCAAAGTCTCCACTTGCAAGCTAGCACTTTTTCCCTGTTTACAATCCCTTGGTGCTTCAAATTGATACCAATGAGTGAACTCTTCTCAAAGGTAATAGATAAACCTGAAATCAGCTCAAAGAAAAATAAAAGGAACTTCCGGTGCTGCACCTGTCCAAAAGATTCTCCCACAAATATTAAGGTATCAACCATGTATAGTAGGATAGAAACAGGCACTTAATTTCTCCCCACTTTCAAGCAATCAAACCAGCCATCTTTTATTGCATTGACACGCATATTGTCCAAGACATTTTTACTCCTAGATTAAAGAGTAGTAGAGACAAAGGATCACCTTGCCTCACACCATTATGAAATGAGAATCTTCCACATTTTATCTTCGATCAAAACTGAAGCAGAGACTGAGTTAAGTTCATAGAGATCAAGCAACCCCTTTGTCTGGAAAGTAGTAGGCCGTTATACTCCTTGAGAAATTCCCAATGCAAATTGTCGAAAATGCTTTTTGTAGTTGATCTTGCACAAAAAGCCTGATTTGTTGTTGAAATATTCAGTTATCAGCTTCTGTGCAGGAACAAAACCCTTCAGAAGCCTACTCCCTATTCATGAAGGTAGTTTGAAAAGTGTCTACAAGCTTTTCCATTACTTTCAGTAGACAATGCGTGAAATTTAGGTGAAGGTCTTTGTGGAGGTGTTATCAAAATAATTGGACAGAAATCAGTAATATTTTCAGCTCAAGTTATATTCAGGATTAGAACAATGAATGTATTATTGATTGCATGAAGTCCTGAGTTCCTCTCCCACAATTCCTGGTACATCTCTTCTAAAACTGGCCCAATAATATGGTAAAATTTCTTGAAGAAACTAGGGCTGAGAATTTTATTTGGTTTTTGTTAAATTTTTTATTTATTTCAATTATAAATAAGTTGAGTTTGAACAAAATTTTAGGTTTGTTTACATAAACAAGTCAAGCATGAACATTGTTAGTTTGACTCAACTTGATTTGATTAAGCTTAGTTTATTTGTCATTTTTGTGATACATATTTGTAGTGTATTACCTTCGAAGTATGTAATCCACCTGATATCTCTTGATAAATCATTAATCAATTTTATTTATGATATATATATTTTATAAGAATTTATAAAAGTATAGTTAGACATTCTTAATAAATTTGGACAAGATTCTATATATCATCTTTTATCATATTATTTACCTTTTACACTAACAAACCATTCATTGTTAAATTAATGAAATTTTCTTGGCTCATTGAATTGCTTGTATTCAGCTTGAAAAGGTACCACTTGATAAAGGCTTGGCTTGTATACAGCTTGATTATAAACAAGAGGCCTAAACATAATTTTAAACTCATTTAAATAAATAAGCCAAGCTTGAATATTATTTGTTTGGCTTGTTTGACTTGATTATTATCCTTATGCTTCGTTTGTTTTTGCTCTATTTACCGTGAAGTCTATTTTGAAAATTGTGGAGAATTGGAATTGAGGGTAGTGAAATAATGGTGAGACTTTGTAAATAAAGGTTTGTGTAGTGATGATGACGTGTGAAAACTTATGTAGAGTTATAGCTTTTCCTAGGAGCTAAAACAAACGTTGCCTTGGAAGAAATCACTTGCTGTTTTTCTCTTTCTTTGTCTTTTTTTATTTTATTTTTCTAGTCTGCCTATGGCTTGTGTTGGCCATCTAGTTTCCCTGATTTAAATATTCTTCCCTTTGGTTTCTGCCAAAAAAAAAACTAGTTATGAACCCTAGTTCAGTGCCAATATATTCTTTCATGTGGTCAGTAAGTGTCTGCAACAACAAAAATTTAAATTCCTCAAAATAATTCCATTAATATTTTTCAGATAAGGCATCAAAGTGAGTATAAGTATCTGTTTTTACATGAACTCATTGGAGTGTTTTACATATTTGATGTTTGAAGGAACAACAAAACGGAAGGAACTACATGGGACAGTTTCTATTCATGCTTTGTCAGGAACCTGGGCAAATAATGATGAAGATGTGATACTAAAAGCATATAAAATTAATTTCTCATGTGATCAAATCGGTCAAAATTATTCCTCCTTTGTCCTATTGATTAATGCCGTATTGGATGCTGATGTTGGTAACTTAAAAATGGATCTTTACTTAGTTGACAAGGTGGTCAGTTCTTCTGTTTATCCATGTGGAGATGTCCACTTGAACTCAGAAAAGGTTCGGCTTATTAATTATATTGTTTTGAATTTTATATTTTATATTTATATTTATTATTTTGTTTTTTCCGCATGATAACACAAAGTCTTTGCTCTTATTTCAGGTAAAGCAATCAAAACTTTTTCAGGAACTTTACTTTAATGGATTGTTTGGGAAGCTATTTCAGTCTAAATCTGTTGGAAAACCTAGGAAGTTTTTACTTGATTTGAAAAGCAAACGAATGTGGAATAGTTCAAATATGTATCTACTTTTACCCATTTGTATGCCATGTGCTCCTGATCATGAAAGCTTGGAGATAGATTGGAAAGGAATAAGTGGATGTGTTTCTGTGGTAGAGTTTATGAATGAAATTTATTTACCACGTACAGGAAATGGCTCAATAAATGCAACAGGATGTTCAATGGTTGATGAGCCATTTTTGGAAAAGATGGATTGTGATAAGCCAAACGAAATCCATCTTGCTAAAAAATCACTTCCTGTTAGTGATTTAAAGCATAAAGTTGTGTTAGCACTCCACACTGGGAGGATATACTCTATAATTGATGTCATGGTTGGTACAAATGCATATAGTCCTTTTGAAGAGACTTTGGATAAAGAAACGGGTTTCACATCCTATTCCGATTACTTCAGCAAGAAGTGTGTAGTTTTATCAACCTGACATTTTATTTTAATAATCATGGATCTACAGTTTTAAATTCCACTGAGATTGTGTTTTCTTTGTAGGTATGGAATTATTCTTCAGCATCCTGAACAACCATTGTTGCTTTTAAAACATAGCCATAACCCTCATAACCTCCTTTCCTCGAAGTGCAAAATTGAAGGTGTGTACTTGAAGCTTCTCTTGTTCACTTGCTCTTAAAGGCTACCTATTTCAGTGTTGTCATCAAGTTCAAACATGAAGGATCACAGAGTGTATTTGAGCAAAGTTAGGAGTATACCAATTGCCAAGTTTACTTTCAAAAGAACAACCAAGTGTATGAGGTTGCATCTAATGTGGGGTCTGGAGACTTTGTAATTGTACACAATCTTAACTTCATAATTGGAAGTGCCATTTCCTAGGATTCAAATCCATTACCTTTAGGGCAAAATAGATGGCAAGTTTACTGCATATTTGAAATATGTTTTCTAAATTTTAAGATGATTGGATTCAGAATTCAAGGTGTATTCCAACTCTGTTTTATTTTGTTACAACTTACAAGGTGCAAGGGATTTTGAGCAGACATCGTATATATTAGCTTGTCTTTCAGCAAGAAATTTTCCCTTTTCACGAACTTTTGTCTATTGACTTTATTATAGTTGCCATTCATCTCTCTACTTACAGTACCCTTCTCTTTCCCCATGTTAATAGGTGGTTCTGCTAGTAATAGTGCAAACAGGGCTGGCAACATGGTTGCTAGAAAGCCCCAACATGCCTGCATGCCTCCGGAACTTTTGGCCCATCTTGACATTTCAGTGCAGGTTTTGAAGTCTTTTTACTTGTTACCATCTTTGATGCATCGATTGGAATCATTGATGTTGGTCAGCCAGCTAAGGCAGGAGATTAATTTTCTTAATGTTATACCAAGCTCTCTGGTTTGTTTTTTATTTTAGTATTCATTATTATTCATGACATTTCTGGTTTTAATGATTTGATCACAACAATGTTTCATTAGGTTCTCGAGGGAATAACCACTCTAGAATGTTGTGAGGACTTCTCCTTGGAGCGTTTGGAACTTTTGGGTGATTCAGTCCTCAAATATGCTGTCAGTTGCAATCTTTTCTTGAAACTTCCTCACGATCGTGAGGAAATACTTTCTTTATCCAGATCAGATGCAGTTTGTAATGCGACACTTCACAAATTGGGTATGGCACGCAACATTCAGGTGAGTCATTGGAAGTATTTTTACATGCAAGACTTTCTAATTATTTTTTTACAAAAATAGACCACGTATGTAATATGATTGTATAATACTTGTGGTGCAAGTATTCTATATTTGTGATATTGTTCTTATGGTCTATTCTTGTAAAAAAGATTAAATGATTCATTCTTGTCAAATCAAGTTATGAATGGATTTTTTTCATAAATTACATCATTATTATTGATTGATTCTTATATTTGTTTCTTTTGATAGGGTTATGTACGAGTTTCTCCTTTTGATCCTCGCCGCTGGCTGGCTCCTGGACAGATCTCTCTACGCACTGTTCATTGTAAATGTGGAACACTAAGCTCAGAAGGACCATTAAAAATTAAGTATGACACTCAAGGGGATTCAGTTGTGATGGGAAAAACTTGTGACTGTGGGCACCGATGGATGTGTTCAAAAACTATTTCTGATTGTGTTGAGGGCCTGATTGGAGCTTATTTTGTTGGTGGTGGTTTAGATGCTGCATTTTCGTTTATGAGATGGTTGGGCATGGATGTTGAATCTAGCCCAGTACTTGTGGAAGAAGCTATAAAAATTGCGTCTCCATGGTGCTATCTTCCAAAACTTGTTGAAATTGAATCACTGGAATCAAAAATTAATTACTTCTTTTCTAGAAAGGCCCTCTTACTAGAAGCAATTACACTTGCTTCTGATAAAGAACCGGAAGACTACTGCTATGAGGTATTAAAAAATAAGTATCCTTTATCGGTCTTTATATTTTAGGAAAGACACTTAGTATCTTTATTTCTTGAATTGTGTCAGCGACTTGAGTTTCTGGGTGATTCAGTACTGGACCTTCTAGTCACAAGGCATATCTTCAAGTGTCATTCAGATATTGATCAAGGAGAAATGACGGACTTACGTTCAGCTACCGTTAGTAATGAAAGATTTGCACAGGTAGCTGTCAAGCATAAACTTCATCAACACCTTCAACGTGGCTCTGCTCTTCTATTTAAACAAATAACAGAATATATTGAAGCACTTCAGAAATCCATCAAGGAAAATGGCATACTCATTTTAGGTGGATCGGTAATTCTTCCTAAAGTGAGTACTAAAATTTTTGCTCTTTCACATAAGAATTGAGAACAATATCCAAAGATTTCCTTTATTGCATGTTACTCAAGCTGACCAACCAGTTATTCTGACACAGGTTCTTGCGGATCTGGTAGAAAGTATTGCTGGGGCAGTGTTAATTGATTGCAATTTGGGCATAGATAAAGTATGGGAAATATTTGAGCCATTGCTTTCACCAATAGCAACACCTGATAGTCTTGATTTGCCTCCTTATCGTGAGTTGATTGAGGTATGCAGTAAATTTGGTTATTTCATCAGCAAAAAAATCATAAAAAAAGAAGAGAGCGTAGTTGCTGAGCTTGGAGTGCAACTTGAGGATGATCTCTTGGTGAAGGAAGGAAGTGATAGAACCATTAAAGCTGCTGAAGGACAGGCAGCTTCCCTTTTGTTGAAGGATTTGAAGGTGTGTTTCTTATCAAAATGCATTCAAGTGTTTCTTATTTGCTTTTATACTAGCTATTATGCATCTAGTCTGTCATAGAAATAGATCAGCTTTTTCCTATGAACTGTATTAAAATACGTCTGTGATTACTTTGTTAAATATTTCAAATGTTGTATTTGTTAAGATGAAAAACATTGTATATTCCTTTACAAATGATACAAGTACATATATGTACAAGAAGAATGGACCTAATGGGCCTTATACATGTAACACTTCCCCTCAAGCTGAGCATATATATCAAGAAGTATCAGCTTGTTACATAAATCATCAAATAAACTAATTCTCAAGGCCTTAGTGAATATATCAGCAATCTCATCAGAAGATCAAGTGCATGTGAGAGTGATAACTTCATTTTCAACTTGTTCCCGTATATAATAGCAATCAATCTCAACATGCTTTGTATGTTCCCAAAAGGACTCATTATGAGCAATATAGATGACTATTTGATTATCACAGAACATGTTCATAGGTTGAGAAACTTTTATATCCTATTCAAATAATAAGTTTTTAATCTATACCATCTCACTAGCAGCTTGAGACATGGATTTAAATTCAACTTTATCACTAGATTTGGAAATAACATTCTGCTTCTTACTCTAGGTCACAAGATTACCACCAACATAGGTACAATAGCCAAAGGTGGATTTCTTGCGACTATCTCCTCTATAGCCAAAATCAGAGTATCCTTGGACAAGCAGATGACCATGTTTACTATAGATCAGACATTTTCTAGGACTACCCTTGATATAAGATAATAGTCGAATAGCCCCATTCCAATGGACTTGTTAAGGTTCTTACATAAATTGGCTAAGAACACCAATAGTGTAAGCAATATCCGGTCTAATAACAGTAAGATAAATAAATTTTCCAATAATTCTATGATACTGCCCAACATCAGGATAAGGATTTGAAGTGTTATCCCAAAAGGGAGGATTGAGCTCAATGGGAGTGGATTTAGGTTTGCAACCCAAAAGACCTATGTCCTCCAACATGTTTGAAGCATATTTCCTTTGAGATAGAAGCATCTAATCATCATGATATGCAATCTCAATGTCAAGAAAGTATTTTGGCTTGCCTAGATCTTTGATGGAAAAATGTTGCACCAGAAATTCTTTGGTTCTATGGATACCTATAGTGTTGTTGCTAGTCAGAATAATATCATCAATATACATAGCCAAAGTGATATACTCATCACCACTCTTGCTATAACATGACCAAATTGAATTTGGAAAACCAAGCTTGCGAACTCTGCTTCAATTCATAGATTGCCTTCTTGAGTGAGCAGACAATGTTCTCCCCCTAAGCAACAAACCCAAGAGGTTACTCCATAAATACCTGTTCATCAAGATCATTATATAGAAAGACATTACAGACATCAAGTTGAGATAAGCCCCACCCTTGATTGATAGCCACAGAAAATAAAATGCGAATGAAATTGAGACGAGCCACTGGTGGAAAGGTCTCCAATATAATCAACTTCATAGCTTTGAGTAAAGCCATAGGCAACTAGATGCGCTTTATAGCAATTAATAGAGCCATCTAGTTTGCGCTTGATGGTGAAAACCTAATGACATCCAACAGTAGTATCCTTGGGGCGAGAAACCAACTCCCACATACCACGACTAAGTAGGGCTTGCATCTCGTCATCCATGGCAGACTTCCAATGTGGAAGGGTTAATGCTTCATGAATATTCTTAGGAAGTGATTCCGAAAACAAGGATATGGCAAATTGGTGATGTGTAGAACCAAGGGAATCATAGGAAACAAAATTGGAAATAAGATGAGTAGTAGAAGCACATTTACCTTTGCGGTGGGCAATGGACAGGTCAAGATCAAATGGAGGTGGACTTGCAGGAGGCAAGGAAGGAGCCATCTTAGTAGGCAGAGTAGTGTGCTAGCGTTGCCGATAAACCTATAAGGGAGGGGGCGAGGAAGTAGCAATTGTGGACTCAACAGAAGGAACAAAGGATGGTGAGACACATAAGGGGTGGGGAAGTGGATCGCAGGGTGGAGGATGACCAGAATTAGTAAAATAAGGAACATCCTCCAAGAACCAAACATTAGTGGATGTGAAATAGTGACAAGTGGGAGGATGATAGCATCGATATCCTTTTTAAGTACAAGAGTAACTCACAAAGACACATTTCAAGGAACGAGTTGCAAGTTTGTTAAGCCTCGAGGAGAGGTCCTTAATAAAGGCAATGCACCCAAAAACATGAGGTGGCAAAGGAAACAAATCCTTAGCAGGATACAACTGCCGGAAAGGAATTTTCCCACCAAGAGCAAAGGAAGACATGCGACTGATGAGGAAACAAGTAGTACGCATTGCATCAGACTACAAGCTATGAAGGACATGCATCTCAAGAAGAAGGGTGCAAGCAACATCAAGGAGATGATGTTTACACTCAGCAATCTCATTCTGTTAAGACGTGTAGACATGTGGTTTAATGCAAAATTCCATAATTCGTACAAAAGGTTTGAAATCATGTTGAAGAAACTTCAAAGCATTATTGATATGAAAAATTTTAGGTGTAAGAATTTCATTAAAGAAGGTCGAAATAACATTCATGATATTCTTTTTGTCTTGTAACAGATACATTCATGAGTTTTGAGAAAATTTATCAACAAAGACAATATAGTAACGATAACCCAAAACAAATAAGTAGATGAAGACAATTCACAACTTTTATAAGTAATATGGAACTGCTTACCCATAATACAAGACTGACACGACATAGATGAGACAGAAATCCAAGGTAGAGTGGCTCGAAGCTTACTAAGTGATGGATGTTCGAGCCGATGATTCCACAAAAGGGAAGAATCACCGTAGGTAAGAATGGAAGCTAGCCCTTGAGGGATATCATCTTTGGTTAGCACATACACACCCACACCAAGTTTATGGCCCAAACCAATCCTTCGCCCTGTCTATAGGTCTTAAAACGTGCAATGAAAAGGGAAAAATGTGACAAAGCAATACAATTGTTTAGTGATAGCACTAATGGATAGTAAATTGATGGGAAACTCAAGTATATATAAAACACGATCAAATGTGAGTTGGGAAGTAGGATTAACACTACCTTTGCTTTAAACTATACATGTGCGATCGTATGCAATAGTGACCGATCGAAGGTTAGGGAGTTTAGAAAAGCGGGTAAATAAGAATTTAGTGCTAGACATGTTGGGAGGCATTGGAATCAATAATCCAAGAATGATCAGAAGAACTAGTGAAAGAAGACATACCAAAGAAGGTGTGAGTAACAGTAAAGGTGGAAGATTGGTTCGCCTTTAACTGAAGATATTCATCATAGTCTTGCTGAGATAAAACCACTATCTTTGATGAAGTAGATGTCTTAGCTAAAGGAATCTCTGTAGCAAGAGCAACAATTGTGGGAGGGTGCGCAGGCCTCTTGAACTTGGCCCAACATCGCTTAGAGGGATGTCTTTTCCACTTGCCATGCTTGCATTGGACACAGGAACGACCCCGACCATGTGACGAAGTTTGCGGGCCCTGTGAGGAGCCCTGGACAGAGTCGCGAGGAGCAACAGTGAAGAGGGTTGTCGATTCCATTCCAAACGAGGGAAGATCATAGGGGCGACAGATGCAAAGAGCTTTGTTAAACATGACCTACATCGATGGAACCATGTTGCTGACAAGAATGGGCCCTCAAATTTGAGAAGCGACCTTAGGATAGATGTCGACCAGAAAAATAGCAACACTGAGCTCCTCCTGATAGCGACAAAGAGTGGTAAGATTCAACACAAGAGGTTGATGAATACCCAATTCATCAAAAAGAGATTTGATGAAGGTATAGTAGTTAAGCAATGAGTGATTGCCTTAACGAGTAAAGAAGAGAGATTCATAGACTTCACATACCTAGGCAATGTTATTTTCATTGTTGAAGGTCGCCTACAAGGTCTCCCACATGCGACGAGCCAGACAAACGCACGTTTGAAATGGAACACGTGATGGACTCCTTGACATTAGCGATGATCCATCCAATGACAGTGCAATCAACGTTGTACTAGGTGGAATAGTTAGGGTCTTTGATGTCCGACAGGTCTTCACAAAGTTGGCGTTCCTTGGAGTGAACAACGAGAAAGTTCTCGAATGAACTCGCCTAGAGGTGGTAATTGGTGATACATGGCCGTCGTCGTCAATTTGGAAGGCCAGTCGTCCTTCGAAGCCACCATGAGCCATGGCTGTCGAGTGAAACCTAGTGGACAACGAGCACTGAGAGAAACCGAGCAGCTAGGACAAAGGAACAACAGTCAACAAGTGGTTGTCGATGAAGAAGAGGTGAGGACGACGATGGATTAGGGTTAGGTTTAAAAAACAACCTGAACTCTAATACCATGCTAAGATGAAAAACATCGTATATTCCTTTACAAATGATACAAGTACATATATATGCAAGAAGAATGGGCCTTCTACATCTAACAGTATTTGCCAAATTTTTTTTTGCTTTTGTAAAAGGCATGTGCTAATATATTTGTAATTGATACCACTAAATGTGTTTGGAAATCACATTATTCCATATCAATTATATATATTTCCTAGATATAATTTAGATTTATCTTATTAGGAGGGTTTATGTCTTTGAAAAATATTGGAAATTGTAAAAATTTTGACTTATTATTTGTCATCATTTTCTATCATTTTTCATACTTTTAACCCTTATAATGTTATTTATCCCTTATCATTATTTCTAGGTTTGAACCTACAAGTAAAAATGCTATCATTTTCAAAAAATTTAAATCCCATACTTGATCACTTGGAATTGATAGCCCAATAAAACTTTCCAAATAAAAATTAATCACAAAAATTATGTTAAATCCTAATAAATGAAAATCCCAAAATATTTTTGAATCACAAGCTTTTACTATAATTATCAAGGTGTCTTCTTAACATGATTAACATTTTTTTAGATGTCCTGCTTATCCTTTGATCAAAATTATTGTCCTAATTACATATAAAATTTTCTCGTTTGTTTTTTAATCATCTCAAATTTGAAATCAAAATTTAAATATATTCCTTATCTTAGAACTCAAATAAATTTTCTTAATAAAAATCCGATTCCACAGTGAACATTTGACATTGGTAAGAAAACTTCAAACAACTATTTCAATTGCATAATAAAAAAGTGTGAAGCATACAAGAAAAAGAAACATAAATAATCATCCGTGCTCTTTATTTCAAAATTTTCGTAAAAACATACAAGTGTGAAATTTTATCAATGAGTTTGCATGTTAAAAAAATCTCAAATAATGGCTTTCTATAAAGAATCTTAGTGTATACCATTTTGCCAATTTATTTCAATGTGATGATTGATAACTCCCATGCTTGACTATTTTTCTTAGAATATATATTAATTTATATGTAAGGGATAAGTTAAAAATGATTTTATTAGAAATAGAGTAGTATTCCAATTGAAGATAAAATAAAAGAAAATATATGGAAGAAGAAAATTCATATGTTTAATGTCACAGACTCACAGTAGGATTAAGGATGTACCTATTAAAAGAGGAAAATTAATTAGTACAAAAAAAACTAAAAGAAATAAAGCAAGAACCTAAACCTACATAGTTAAAGAATGTGAAAAAAGATTTAAATTTATGTAACTTAATTGAAGATAGAAATACTTAGAAGGAAAAGATTCATATAGTTGATCTCATATGATAAGATTATGATTTGAATTATTGTTGTATATAGCAAACACATGTGATTATGTTTTGGGTGCTTTATGTGATACAACTTGAGTTTTCCATTACTTTGTGTCATAATTATTATACAACGATTTATATTGGTTTTGTCTTTTGCTTGAATGGCAAGGTGCATTTCTTTGTTTTTTTGCTTAATGAATAGGATGGGTTGCCTCTTTACTAGGAAAAAGGAGTTCTGCACACGAGGCACAGCTCAAAAAGGAAACCGTCTGTTAGCAATTCATCTATGGCCACCTCGGATATGAAGATCACTGCTAAGGATCATGAAGTTACCGAAACCCTTTTCAAAAAGCAAAAGACGTGTGTAACCATGGAATCATCTGGGGGCTCATTAGAACGTGAAAGTACTGACATAGGTGAATCAATGAACGTTTGTGACAACACTAAATTGTCAGAACCAGGTATTGCAATTCCTATTTCTGTAGTAGTTCAAATTACTGATAAGTTATAAAATTAATACAAGAATATTACAACTAACAACTGCGTGTATTATGACCTTGCAAAGGCTCTGAAGCCTGAAAACGTGCAAAATGATGTTCATAATACTATAGGCCAGTTTTTTTTTGAATTTGAAAGCAGGGATAAATCAAAATTTGAAAATACTTTATCCAGTAGATCAAAGAAATTAAAGTTAGTAATTTATTTCTTTTAGAAATGATATATAATTTATTGACATATGAATATATAATTACCAATCTCTTATACATGCATCTTTTGATTTACTTGTAATTTTGGAATTTTTTTGAGCAGCTCTTTTTTGTAGTTTTGGAATTTTAACGTCATCCAAGTAAGCACAAGACCTGAATTTTTGAATTAGAATGGTTAATTACATGTAAACAATGCATGATGTAATTAAACTGAACAAATAAATTTATGGAAAATAAGGCTATGTTCCTGCTCAGTTTATTTACCATCTGTAAGGTATTTTATGTCTACTAGTTTTACATATTCCGATCCCTTTTACAAAGTTGAAGCTTTCTAGAAGACCACATCCATTCTCAACGGGAGTAACCTAATAAAACGTCACTCTTTGTGTAGTTTACTTGACAATCAAGATGACAAAAGGGGGCCCTCGAATTGCACTCCGTGAGCTCTGCAAAAAAAATTGCTGGCCCATGCCTGATTTTGAATCAACGGAAGCCACAACAAGGTTAGTATGACACTTCAATCATGTGGTATTCTCGATTTAAGTTCAGCTGTTATATATTGTATCCAACAAAGAAATTGAAACAGCCCAGTTTCTTTTACCAAATTGTCTACCCAGTTGCATATAGGTTTCTGTTTTATTTTTATTGTTCAAATTTGCAGCACCTGAATCTTTTCTTTCTCTTGCGTTTGTTACAGTTGTGACGAAGGCATTACCGAAAAGAGGAAAGGTACAAAAATATTCAAAACAAAGATTACGCTACATTTACCCAGCTCTGGCATCCAACAACTTACGGGAGAGGACCGATTGGATAAGAAAAGCTCCCAAGATTCAGCGGCCCTGACCCTGCTATATGAACTCCAAAGGTTAGGCAAATGCCGCATTGCAGCAATTTGATTATAGTCAATTATATATGCACATACTAGCAAAAACATTTTTTAAAATGAATAATTAAAGCTTGTGCTTGTTATTACTATGCAATAGATTTAATGTGATATTTGGCAAAATCAGATCTTGTTCATATGTCAACTACTCAAGTGATAATTCCTCCCCTCCTGATGATAGATGGGTGTAAACCAGGGGATGAAAAGGCATCCTGTATTTTCTATTCAACTGTTATCTTTTTTTAATGATGTTCGTAGAAAGTCAGATTGATCCACAACGGGAGAATCCACTGATAATTTTGTGTTCAATGACTTTTTTAACAAAATGTCCATGATAGAAAATTGGCCGTGCATCTACATCAATTATTTAGAAAGAAGCTTGATTTTACTTGGAACTGACGGGAGAAACCTCCCTTATCATATAATTATAATGTGTACACCTGTGCACGTGTTTGTGCATATGCATATGTTTGATATGTTAATATTGAATAAAATTTATTCAATATTGCTTTGTATGATTGCTTAATTCATGGAACAGACGCAGAGAGCACCGCTGGTATTCTTGAAAATCTGTTTCAAATGGAACCCAATAAGTATTAAGTATACTTGAAAGAATGAATGCGCTGCTAAGGTAATTACGTATATTTAGAAGTTCTCTCTCATTAACTAAGGTAATACAGACCAATGAATTTAAAGGAATTTGCATTTCCTTTGCTCAAAAATCCAACTACTTTTGGCATAATTGGTCTTATCCTATAAAAGGAACTTGTGGTGCGAATAAAAAATAACATGGAATTCCTACCACACTTTACATTACCTTTAGATGTAAGCTCTTGCAAGTTGAATAATGCCTCCACAGCTTCCTTCACCATCTTTTACCCGACAAGTTGCAAAACAACAAGCGCTCTTTGAAGAAATAGCATAGCAAGGAAATATCATGTGACGTTCATTAAATAAAAGACATGGTTTTCAAATTATACCCTAAAATTTTCATTTTGCACACAATTTTCACGGCCTAATAGGGGATTTATGTGCAACCTTGGTCGTCAGCATGCGCTGCCAATCCCTCTACGATAGACTTAAGCAGCAACAGCACGAGGCTGATAAGTGATAAGCAATAACCTTTTCGAAAAAATGCAATAAATAATAGTGACATGAAGAATTTCTGAGGCTCAATTCTATGGTATTTCCTCAGCCTAATATGGTTCTTTGCCAAATCAGAATTGTGAGCACTTTCGATGTCTTCCTCGCTGGAACTTCACCGATGAGTATGAATTCAGGTTGTGGTTGTAATGCCATCTACCTTGAGACAAACAAATAGGTAGATGAAAATTTAGTTGAATTATATATAACTAATCCTCACTCTCTTAGAGGAATTGAAAAGCTCCTTTAATGAAGGGAGTGGCCTCGGCACGGGAACATTCATTGACCTGTACAACTTTCTCAAGCTTGGATTCAAACACTTAGATGATCCAATGCAGGAAGAATCCTTCCCGATCTCGCTTTTTACATTGCTGGTATTCTCGAGATGACAATCCACGTCGCCATCTTGCAAACATGAAACTGGTCCAGCAATGCTGGCAGCTTCAGAAGACACGAGTTGGTGTGAAATGCAGTCCTCCTGCAAGGAAGCGGCTGGTCTTTCTTTGGCATTAGGAACAGAAGTCTCCACGTGCAACAAGGTCTGATCCTGAAGACCATGTCTTGCCCTACCAAACAAGGTGATAGGTCTTTCACTGATGGTGGAATCTAATTGAGGTTCCACATCATCTGTAGTTGATTCTTTAGTCTGCAATTCTCTCTCTTCTGTCGGAGTTGACATTTTCAGTGTTACAACAGAACTAGGTTTCAAATTTGCCCTTAAAGTTTTGGATGTCACAGAGTATGAAGAACAGTTATTTCCAAACTTTAGCAGTTTCCAGATAGGATCGTCTGAATATACTTGAGTCTGAAAACAGTACTTCTTAACATAATCAAGCTCCATAGCCCGGCAAGGAGGGGTTGTTGAAATAACCCACTTGGGTTGAAGATGCTGCAAGGCTGATTCCAATTCTTCTCGGGATGAATGCATTGAATAGCACACGTGCCAGACACCAAATTCATCCCTTACAGCTTCAGAAAGAGCTAGTCTTGCTTGTCCCTGTGTTCCTGAATCTTCGTCACATGCATACCACTGTGCAGAGGGTCGGATAAAGAGAGGCACAGGTTGAATTCTAGCACGAGCTTCTGTAAGTTTCATAGCCACTCTTTCATGCAGTCTGGCAAAACCAAATACCTGAAAATTGATAAACAAGTAGAAGATCAAAATCAATGAGGAAAACAAGCATATAAACATACATGTAAAGGAAAATTAAACATCATGTTGGTAAAATAGTAGCCCAAATTTAAATATGATACCATACAAGGATCTCCATTACCAGGAATATGTTACAACTGTAATTCTGGATGAGCATTACAATTTCCACATTTCACATCCCATAGGATTAATCAAAAGTCATATAATTGCAAGTTAGCTGATTGAATCTTTTTTGAATCAAAAGTCATTATAATTATCACATATGTGCTACTCAAGATGTTCGCAAGTAAAGCAGTTTTCCCTGAAGGACAGCATACCTGGAACCGAGAAGATGCATCTTCGGTAAGAACATCAGGAGCTATAAGCTTAAGAGCTTCGAAGCATTCTGCATTAGTGCTCTTGTCTACAAATACCTTGGAACCAAATGTTCTAGACACTTCCACAAGTATCTCTTCCTGTCCAAGAAGATCACAAACTAGGTAGACCGCTGGTGCATTTGGATGTTTCCATATACAGTCAATAACCTGCAACATGACAGAAGACTGAGGTGACCGAAGATAACAAATTAGTTATGCAAAAGCTGGAAGAAAGATATGCCTGCTGAATGGCAGATTGTTTGATGGGCATTGCAAGAGAACATCTGCCGAAAGTGCAGTCCAGGAATAAATAATCCAGACGACAAATTGTATCTTTATCAATTTTGCTTATGTACTTCAAAGGCAAATTTTGGACGCAATCAGAGCTAAACCTACAATCTCCAGTGTGCAGAACGTTACCAAAATCACCTTCAAATAAGAACATAACAGCGCCTGAAGAAGTATCATATAACATACATATTAGCTATGCAATTTGACAATAATTAAAAGTATTAGAAATCTTATGTTGCGCCATAAATAGCAAAAGGCATAGTTACAAGCATCAATTAAGTTTCCAAAGAATCACTAAATGAAGTAAAAGCTACGGTTATCTAACCATATTGTTGGATTTAACTTAAGCACGTTTGGTAAAACTTCTGTCAAACTTTTGGTGGCACATTTTTGGCACAAAGCTGTGAAGCATAAACAAACATTGAAAATGTGCTTGGCTAAAGCTGTAAAGCTCAAAATTTTCCTCAAATGCTAGAATCCAAGAAGCTAAAAATCCTCCTTTTAAGTTTGTGGTATGATGACTTTTGTAAATTTATGTATGCACCTCATCAAGCCACCAATATTACAATCAAACCAAGAAACGTTTATGAAGAAGTGCCACCAGCACATTTTTAACCCAACACCTTTTTCCATTTTTGATAACTCACGCCCTCACCCATTGACATTTCTAACGCGCATGAAAAAGAGCAAGGGAAACTTGTGAAGCAAGCTTCTTTTCAATCCAGTGCACCATAAGAGGGTACCACAATGAAGAAACAAGGGTTGAGCAAAAGCTGGTATAGCAGTCTCTGACGCAAAGCAGAGTCGTCTTAAACTCCAACTCCAATGCGCTATGATAGGTTGGACGCACGGTCCACCTCTGAAGTGCATGCACTGGCGAGGGATCACTTAGGTGAGGAGCTTTGAACCTTGGCCAAAAAATGAAAATTCGTCCAACCAAAAGCACAAATAAAGTGTGGATATTCTGATTCCATGATTTATCATGCTACCAATCAAACCACATTATGCAAAGAGATTGAATTTTCAACAGCTATCCCTATTGGTTTTTCAAAAAACAAGCTAGCTTCCTGAAAAACTTGCATTTTCATAAGCTTTACCAAAGTGGGCTTTGGTAAAAGAGAGCAATCCAAACTGATGGAAGATTCAAGGCCTACACCCCATCACATTCTAAGGTTTAGATGCTCGAATGATCTTTTTAAATGCAAACAAAGCTCCACCATATTTTGAGTAATCAAGTAGATATGTCGAACATAATGAGACCTTGTGAAGTTATGAGTATCATATTCGGCTCACAAGCCTAATCTAGCATCAGATAAATTTTCATAGGAAGGACTACCATTTTTGCTGCCGATGTACTATCAGAATTATGGTGTCAAAAGAAACATATACATAGAGGGAGATATTTTGTTGCGGTTGCAGTAGGTGGTGATTTTTGTTCATTTTCATTTCAACGAGATGCATCATCGAAAGCGACCTATGCATAAGGCACAGTGCTTCAAAAATAGAGACTCAAGAAGAAAACAAGGAGCAATTTGGATTTATAGCCATTCGAAATTAGAATAATTCTCAGGATGTGAATGGATTCCGAAAATAAAGCAACAAAAACACAAAAGAAAAGATTATTTCTTTTCCGTAGATGACATCTCATGCAGCAGACGGAGACAAGGTCAAGTTACGATTAAAAAAGCGACAAAACGAATAGCGAAATAACAGCGACAAGGCGTAGCGATACCAGGGCAGTGGTTGGCATCAAGCGCGGTGACCGAGAAGGGGCCGTCGGGGTCTTGCAGAACGATCGTCTTCCCGACCTCGATTTCCACAAACACCGACTCATCGTCGATCTGAAACACAAACAGAAAGAAGGAAACAAAAATCCTCATATCACGAACAGAGAGAAAGGAACGGTTCTTGGACGCGTTGTAGACAATCCACAAGGCACAACAGTGTACCTACCTGGGGGAGGTGGCGTACGACGAGGGATTTGGTGAGGGGGGTGGCGTAGATGGGGTAGGAGCAGTGGGCGGTGATGCCGGAGAGGTGGTCCTTGTGGGCGTGTGTGAGGAAGTGATGGCGCTTCCGGCTGGAGCTTCGCGTCCATGTGTCCACCGAGAATGGGAGGCCCCGAGGCATCTCGATCGGCATCGCTCCGCCTCCCAGAGCGACAGAGCAGAAGCGTCCGGAGGAAGAGAGAGAGGCAGAATTTTCGCAATTTTGGACTCAAACTTGTTCGTTTCCCTCTTTCTTTCTTTCTTTTCCCGCCCTCCTCGATTCCAACCGAAATAATTTTTTGGTGAATGGTACAAAATAATGTAAAATAATAAATTAAATTTTTTTTTTTTTATTTACACTTTTTAAAAGTACAAATTTTCCGTCATTTTAAATACAAGGTTACCTTTGAATTTATTGAAAAAGAAAAGAATTTTGGATACTTACAGAAACTTGTTTATAACAATCAATCTACGTATACTTTTTTGACCTTTTCCATTATATTTGTTTCAAGATAAGATTACTTTTAGCAAAATAATAATGAAACAGAGGAGGACAAAAAGACATGGTAAGAATAATTTTACATTTAAAAGAAGGTAAAAAAAAATGCATTATATATAAGAAATTATTTCATGGAAAATATCAAAATTCATTAGGAATATTAGAACGAGAGATTGACCGAAAGAGGTAGAGAATTTGTTTAAAATTAATTATATTTGTTTCATTAGAATTTAAGTAAAAAAACAGAATCATCTCTAAATTAGATGTTTAAAATATTGTTGGAGAAGGTAATTCTATGATAAGAAAAAGGAGAAGAGAATCAAGAGATTCACATTTTTATCCACATTTCTGAAAAATGAATTTCATTAATTAAAAGAGAATTTTGAGAATGAGGTTTATAAAAATTTTGTATTGTGTAAAGTATATGTTTTAATAAATAATGTAACGAGAATAAAGATTTTCAGATAAGAAAATAAAAATGAATTTTTTTACTTCAAAAAACGTGAACTCCAGACTCAACCTTTTTTTACAAGGAATTACCCTTGAAGGTGTATTTGTTGTAAAGGTAGAATTAGGTTAGGTGAAGTTTACGTTTTTCAAAAAATTATATGATTTAAAATGTTTTTGTATGATTTTGATAAATATTATTGTAGATCGTTGTGGTAGATAATGAAAAATTAAAGTATACAGTAAACAATTCTTAATCAAACAAAGCCTTAGATTCATAATATATTAATTTTATCAAATAAAACCAATAATTTTATAGAAAACAATTTTTAATAAAAATTCCTTTGACTTTTTATGGTGAATACAGTAGTAGTAGTAGTAGTAAAGGATGGTCTCCTGGAGACAAGACTAAGTTAACCTTGAAGACAACAAGCATTTGACAAATTGACAGCAATGATAGGAGCATCACCATCTCACTCCGTCCGATTTCCAATTATTTAATATGTTTCAGGAATATTTGACTTGTTTATTATTTTTCAACTTTTTATTTAAAAATGGATGAGATTGGTTGAGCAAACCTTAAACTCTTGGTGACTTTGGGATTGGTTGAACATTTAAAAATGCATGGAATTGTTTTAGCACATCAAATACAAAGCAAAGACTACGGTCCCATTTGGTTTTAAACTTCTAAAGTCACTCTTATCTTCGATATATAAATTTAACTTCAACTCTAAGAACTAAAAAGAACCACCTGCAAATGCATCTTACATTTATTTGCAACTACAACTGTAACTTTAACTCTCGTACCATAATTAAAATTGTATCGTCAGTTGAAGAAGTTAAAATTACGTTTATTTGAAATTTTGTATGGATTAACTTGAATTATCATCAATCACCAGTATTGTTATTTGTCAACATTGCAATACATCGCTAAAACTCTTCGTGAGCAAAGTAAAGGCTTCGCAATTAGCACTATAGATTCGTTCATTCAACACCTCTCAAACAATTACAGGTACTGCTGCTTCACTGTAGTAGTATCGGCAGCAAACAACACACGGCCCAAACGGCATCTGATGTCATCTGAATCATCAATTTACAAAAGGCTCCCCCTCCCAAGCCCCACTTCTGCATCGACTTCTCCCCACCCCCCCCCTTGGGATCGCCGTAAACAAACCCACCAGCCCATGACGATCCATTCTCCAACACGAATGGTGCGTTGCGTCAGCGGAATTGGTTGCCGGCGGCGAACACCACCACCACGCGGCGGGAAAAAGCAAGACGAGTGAGAGATCAGGAGGTCGGAAGATCAGCAGCTCTTCATATTCATATAGGAGGTGGGTGGCGGTTACATAGGCCCCAAGTCAGACAGATGTAAAAGCTTTTCGAAACTCTGTGAGTTACTTACTAGCCGTTAGCCTGATGTGACGCACACCATCAATGCAGCAGCAGCAGAAACGTCTCACATGCTTTGGATCACCAAATGCCGTGATCTTAAATGCAGTCGAAGTGCAGATTATTAAAGCTGTTTGCCTTGGAAAGGCCATTGGGTAACAGCCGGTTGCCAAGATTTTGCTGGAGGTGGTGGTGTTGGTGCTGGTGGCTCATACCTGCATCCTGACCCATCTGATTTATCCCACCCCCCCCTCTTCCGTTCATGGTCATGGAAGCGCTGTTCATCATCGCCGCTCTGATTCCACCGGCACCGGCTGCGGCAGGCCCCAGTCCACCCATGTTTCCATAGCCCATGTTGCCCATGCCTGAAATGCCGCCGTTCCCCGCAACACCATTTATTCCTTTCATGTCGTTCCCGAAAGACCCCACATTCGTATGTGAAGGCATCATGATTTCTTGTATGATTTGCTGCACCGAGCTTTGGGCGGCGTCATTCATGTCGGCTTCGTTGGATTGGGTCGCCGGCTGTTGTATCAGGGAAACATTGGCGGCTGAGCTGCAGGTGTTCAGGTGGGTATTGGTGTGAGTTGCTTGGGCGCCATTGTTGGACGCCGAGGGTGACGGAGAAGGAAAGGGTGAAGAAGACAGGTTCGGGCCGTTTGCCTGGGGCTGTTGCGGCAGTGCATTGGAAGAGCCGGCCGAAGGTATCTGACCAGCATTTCCACCGCCGTAAGGACCCTTGGCGTTGCCCATCAGGTTTTCTTGCCTTGAATTCAAAGAGTTCTGGTGGAGAAATCCGGCGATGGTACTCGCAGAAGTTGTCGATGATGTGGGATTTATTGTGTTGTTCACGCTCATCACACTGTTACTGGTGCTGGCATGCTGCTGCATACCCGATGTATGCGCCGAATTCTGATCGTTGTGGTTCGAACTCTGAGTCCTCCCTGCTGCTTGTTCTTCCGATTGCTGTGTCACCTGACCCGGCAGGCCAGACGCACCCGACGGCCCTCTTGGGAAGTTGATCAGGCTTGCTGAAAAAAATCAACCACCACAATTTCATCGTCGAAATACTTGGAAAAATTTAAAACCAGAGAATAGATAGCAACTGCAACTCCAAGCAGTCTTCTTGTATCAATTCTGATGATAGTTCAGTTCAATAATTCATCATCAACTCTTATACTTTTGCACAACTGGTTTGGAATCAGTGCAACAATTATGCTATATGTGGGTGAATAACGTTTTTGGAAAAAAATTTAGGAAGTTAGATATAACTTGAAATTAACTTTGTAAACAAAGTTGAAACTACGTAGTAATTAAGGTAATAAGAATTTATATATTAAAATCTGTACAATAATTATGACGTTAGAGTAATTTTAAAAGTTAACCGTAAGGCCTTAAAGATTCTAGTGTAAAACAACATAACGGAAATGGCCACATAAAATTTAGTGGGGGCAGGTTGCAGCAGAAATGGTTGAAAATTAATTGTGTTGAGTCAAAAGATGCAAAGAAGAAAAAATCAAAAGAAAAGGAGTAGTAGATCACCCATAGGACCCGTCCCAGTTTCTCTGCTGTAATCGATCAAATCTTTCATGCTGTTTACAACCTCAGATATCTGCCAACAAAGGTAAATTCAAATTGATAAGTTCAAGAGATAAAACAAGGCACAGTCAATGTGAATATTGATTTCAAACAATGATGCACCGCAGTAAATGATAAAATAAAATACCACAAAGTATCTTGCTAGTTTGACAATCTCGTATTCTTCCAATCATAATAGCAGACACCAAGGCAGCTAGACAGACAATGCTAGGGTGTTCTTCTTTTCAGGGGAGATTTTTCAAATTTAGCAAAAATGAACCATAAAACTCAAACACAACAACAAAAAGGATAGTATTATGATGTTATGTTGAAATCTTGAACAAAAACTACCAGGCCAAAGTTAAAATTCAAGCTGATTTTTGTACCAAAGTCCGTTGCACAAGAAGGGATACATGTGTGTGTTAAAGTAGACTCTCAGTGCTGAATGTAGTAAAGAAAACTAGCAAAACACCACTCAAAGGCTAAACAAAAGGAATGTGCTAGAAACATTCAAATATCAACGACAATTTTTGTAAATATCCAGCAAGTGCGATCAACACAAGTAAATTCATGCAGCAGCAAGTGAATATGCAAAGAAAAACAGCCCAAAACATGTTAATGGTTAAAGAAGTATTGCACCAAAATATGTACCTGAAGGCAGCGAACATATCTTTTTGTGTATCCTAAATCATTCACAAGTGGCACCTCCAATGCTTTAACCAATTGACGAGCAGAAGCAACAAACCTGAAGCAATATCCAAACTACTTAGACTGGTCAATTGCTATTATTTGTTCCATATTGACTAAAAATTACATCAATTTGAGCAGCTTGGGAAGTAAAATGGAATTTTCTGCGGAACGAGAAAATAAAAGGGTAAGTAGAATAAATAGAAATGAAGGAAAAGAACTAAAGCCAATCAATCAACGAAGGAATTTTTTCCAATGTTGATCTGCAAATCTTCCCATGGTAGGGAGACTAAACTGTCGCATAATATAGTCCTACGTTAAAAACAAAGTGGTGAACTAAGATTTTTATAATACTTGTGAACCCTCCTTCCTCACTAACCGTTGAGGTGAATCTTAATATAAACTACATCATTTTTGGCAGTGAAAGAGGGGAAAACTTCTTCTCTGATTCTTCACAGTTATGTGCGAGCAAAAGAAACCAACAGTCCCCAACTTTCCTACAGCCTAGATATCACAGTACAACAGATCATGGAGATAAAAAAAATATTGGGCAGCAGAGGTGGCGCAAAAGCAGAAAACACCTTATTCTATCAATAAGATTCACCCTGCTTATTCTCAAGAAAAAAAAACCCAAAGAAAGCTGCAAAAAAAAGGAACAAAAGACTCACGCGATCAATTTGTAACATGAATGAAAAGCAAACAGGAATTCAATGTATAACAAAGAAGAAAAACCTACGAGTTACAAGTGTTTTGAAGGTCCTGAGATGACATGGTTGAGCTGGACGAAGCATTTTCAGTGGCCATTTGGTACTTTTGGGCCACAACACCAAGTTGGCTAACCTGAAAATCAAAAACATTGAGAAAATGCAGAAAGAAAAAGAACAGAAAAGGATGAAAATACTATAAAGATGATTTTTTTTTTTAAAAAAAAAAACCTGAGGTATGATGAGCTTGCGAGGGATAAGCTCCTCGTGACACTTTGCACAAAACTCCCACAAACAAATCTATACACAGAAAACCTTATGTTGAGACCTCAAGAGATGAAAACATTAATTTGAAATGATGACAAACGCTCTGCACAACCTTTAGATCCGAATTGAACACAATTCTTAGCTGCCCATCGCGTACAACGCGTAATTGCCCAAAGACACTCTCCTGGATTGCTTTGGCATAATCAAGAACGATCTGACCAGA
This sequence comes from Amphibolis antarctica, assembly GCA_024699675.1. Classification (NCBI taxonomy): domain Eukaryota; kingdom Viridiplantae; phylum Streptophyta; class Magnoliopsida; order Alismatales; family Cymodoceaceae; genus Amphibolis; species Amphibolis antarctica. Next base: position 74,958 of record JAMKPZ010000209.1, read on the forward strand.
AGCATTCTGATATTCTCGAGGCATGTCAACATACAGAAGCTCCTCCAGAGTACCACTGTCATATTTGATTTTGCATAACCTTGGCAGAACCTCAGCAGTTGTTTCTGAAAGCACGGCAACCATCATAAAATTTTCCATTCATTTAACAGAGAAAACAAAAGAAGAAGAAGAAGCAAACATGACAGATCAAAGCCACATACCAAAACCACGACCTGGTTTGCGATTGCATATTTCACAATGCCAAGCATCCTATGAAAGTTCAAAACATTGAAACAACCATTACATGATTCAAGCAGCAGCATGAAGTTGATCAAATGCTTGCAAGGTCAAGGAATGGCTTGGGCATCAAAATTTTAAGCTAACCTGAGGGAACACTCCACTGGTTTGGCGTCCACTTCCATACAAGGAAACGCACCATCTCTTTCTGGCATGGGGAGCAAAATATTCCTTCACAAATTTCCTCCAGAACTCGATGTTGTTGTCCTGCAACACAGGCAAAGACGCATTAGAATGCAACCCCTGTCAACAACTATTTCATTTCATTGGCGTGCTAAATCGAATCCAACACCACCAGAGATAACAACATACAGGTGGTCTATGCTGCTGGTGATACATGTAATGCGTCAGGCGCCTGGCACACATCCCTGGCTCGTAAACCGCAGGTGGCTTTCCCTGTTGCCTCAAGAGCGCATGCTGCAGCTGCTGCTGCTGTTGCTGCTGGAGCTGCGGTCTTTGCTGGGGTAGTGACTTGAGAAGTTGCTGCTGTTGTTGTTGCTGCTGCTGCTGTTGCTGCTGCTGCTGCTGCTGCTGCTGCTGTAAGTGCAACATACGCTGTTGCTGCAGAAGGTTCATCTGTGCAGCAGCTTGTGAAGATTGCCTTGATAACTGCAGAAGTTGCTGCTGCTGCTGGTGTTGCTGCTGCTGCAAAAATAAGGGTGGGTCTGAATGTTGATGAGGCTCTAACTTAACAGAACCCAAACTTCTTATGGATTGCAGCTGCTGAGGATCCAATTTGAGAGAATTCAGGTTGCGTAAGGATGGCAACTGCTGGGTCTGAAGGCCATGCTGATCGGATGTGCCCAACTGCGGCTCGATCTTGACAGAAGCAGCATGAGGCAAGCCGGTCCGGTGCTGCTGCTGGCTCTGAGGCGCGGAGAATTGTTGATGGTAGCTATGGGGTGGCTCAACTTGCTGAGCCTGAGCATGATCCGCAGAAGCCAGCTGGTTGGAGGTAGGATTGCTGAACTGCTGCGCCGGGAGCTGACCGGAGGAGGAGGAAAATGAGAGAGGATCGGGCTCAGAAGAACCCACCATGTCCATCCCACTCATCTCGCTCCTCTGCTGCAGATTCATGTGGGAAGCAGACAACCCAGCAACGGGCCCAACCCCACCGTTCCCAAAAGAGGGGCTCAGAAGGGAGGAGGCATTGGAGATTCCAAGCAAACTCATGTTGTTGCCGCCGGCGTTGCCATACTGGGTCCTCGGAGAGACGAGGGAGGAGAACTGTGGCTGAGACGGAACGGACCCGGATTGACCCAACACGCCACCAGTACCCTGCCGGAGAAGAGAAGGATTCCCCGACAGGCCGCTGCCCACCGGCGTCGGAGTTCCCGACGGCATCATTCCTTCCTCGACCGGAAAATCCACCGAGCGTGCGACGACGTAGCTTCTCAGCACAGGACCAAAGAGCGAATTGCCAAAGAAAGCAAAAGGACAAAAAAGCAACTTTTCTATAGATCAAGGAGGCAGATCAAAAATCTCATAATGCAATTACACAGCAAGACCAGCACCCGGATCTGGTCACCTTATCCAAAGAACCCAACTTTACTCCCCAGAAACCCCCGCAAGACTCGATTTTTATTTATTCTACAGCGCAGAAAAAGGACAACAAAGTACTAGAACGAAAAGAATGGGGGCACGGGACGAAGACGACGACAGCAGCGACGACGGCGACGACGACGGCGACGACGGCGACGACGGCGACGACGGCGACGACGACGACGGCGACGACTCTACTCCAAGTCAAAGGCCCCCCCCCTCCCACACAACGATACCAGCCTACCAGCTCCACTCTTCAAATGGGTAGGAATAAAACCCCCGATTTCAGCTCCACACCAGCTGCCCCTTTTGCCCCCCTCCACTCGTGTATGCTCTGCTTCAGCGCTGTGCCCGCGAGATATTTTATTTGGGTTATACGCTGTGGCTTCTGCTCTCCACCAAAGGGCATGGAGCCATGGAGGCGGAAACAGAGAGAGAGAGAGAGGGGGAAGAGAGAGAGAGAAAGAGAAAGAAGGGGGAGGAGGGTGCGGGTGTGGAAGAAGACGAAGGAGAAGGAAGGAAGAGAGAGAAAAAGCTGTCGGGTTGTCCTTGCGGACGCCAAAATAGTATTGGATTTGGTTGATTGCAGTCATTCCCCTTTCTTTTTCACTCGTTGGTTTTCTCTCTCCAGTCTCCAACCAGTCTTCTCCTTTCGTTTCCTCTGCGGGCTAACCATTAATGCCCTCCCGAGAAAATCATATTTAAAATTTTGCAGAATCAAATCCCAATTTATATATCATTCATTGTCAGTGTGACGGGTCCTTCGTTTTTCTTTTTTACAATGCTTCTTCTTCCCCCACTTTATTTATTTGTCAACAAAATTTAATAATTATTAATTTTTATAAATAATATTAAAATTATATAATAAAAATTTATATATTAAAATTCATGTAATAACAATAATATACGTAAAATTAAAATTGACCAAACCAATAAAACATCTTTGTTTAAGTTTTAATTTTTTATAAATTTTTACTATATAATTTTAATATTATTTACGAAATTAACTTCAATGATTATTAAAATTACAATATTTTGTTACAGAGATAACAATAATATATCATGACTATCAAATTTTAAATCTTGGTTAATATTTTATGAAATTTCATATTTTAAAGTGTATTTAGTAACGATATGTTGTAGCTGATTGAATCTTATTATAAATAAAATTAAGTTATATAATAAATTATAATATAAAAATTTACACAGTAACAATAATATATAAAAATCTGTATAAAATTAAAATCAAAACTATATATCGATAATATTTGAATTATATAATATTATGTAATTAATTTATTATATAATATTTGATAATTTCTACGTTATCACGTACGTTTACGATATATCATTAAATTTCTTTTCATTTTATAAATTTTTTTTTAAAAAAAAAAAAATTATTTTTCAAATTTAACTTAAAAATTATTTTTAAAATTTATCAAATTTTTTTTTAAAAAATATTTTCCAATGGCAATGAGCGCCGCAGTTTGTTATTAAAAAGTCCGTCCCATGCCTCTCTCTCTCTGAAAGAAGTCAAACTTGCTTCTACTCTCTCCTGCATTTTCTTTTGCGAGCCTCATCATGATGACACATGATCCATCTGCACCGCCGCATTCCGATAATGCCCTCCGCCTTACGGCCCCATGGCCAATTTTGTCATTTTCCCCTTTTTTTTTTTATTTAAAAAAAAGTTCATTGTTTATCTAACGGTGGGTATCTAATTAGCTTTTTCTTGACATCTACAACTTGTCCACGCCGATCCGCAGTTATTATCGTATTTTTTTAATATAATTAATAATTTTGTTTCTTTTTTATTCTTCATTGTAATTTGTATAGATTGAACTGTCGTTGTTTATATTAGTTTTTACTTTTCGATATTATTAAAAGTTGGACCTACGGTAACATTGTCAAACATAGCGGCTTAATACTTGTATTTTGGAGTTGATTAAAAATTACTTTCTTTTGAATAGCTCATATTCAAAGTAATCTATTAGTTTTAATGGTGGTATAACTATTTATCATAATCGTTTTATTTATATTATAAATAAAGGGAAAGTTATAATCAAACTTAAAGAGTTAAACTTTCAGAGTTAAATAAGATTGAAATTAAAATTAGTTTCGTAAATAAAATTAAAATTATATAATAATTAAAGTTATAGATATTTATATATTAAAATTTATATAATAATAATAATTATTTTAAAAATGGATCTCTGACGAGCTAATAAAGTGATTATAATATTAATTTTTAATATTAATTTCTAACGGGCAAAGTCAAATAATATTATTATAAACAAAGTGATTATAAAAAAAATTAAAATTTACGCTAATGAAAAAATAATAGAAATTTTTGCATTTATTAATTTTCCCTGAGATATACTTGGAATATAAGGTTAGAAGTTAAGAAAATCAATTTTTGTCTCTTATAAAGTTCTAAAGCTATGTTAACAAATACACCTGACAACATGTGACATGACAAACATGATAAATATTAGATAAATGATATTTTTCGTATATTTATAAAAAAATTTAAAGTTGATGGTATATTTTAACGTGATTACGATGAATTTAAGTTGTGTTGATATTTGTATAATAATATAATTTAAATGTAAAATATAAAAATATTTACGTGATTGAAAAAAATGATACAAAAAATATGAAAAGAATATATTAAAAAAATCCTCACGTAATCACGATAATCAAAGTAATTGACGAAACCTAAATTTTAATCATTAAAACAAACGCGTATCACTTTTTTTTTAAAAAAAATCTCAACCGTTGATGTACGGTATCTTCGTTTGCAAGCATCCACCTGAAACATGCTTTCCTAGTTTACGACATCTTTTATTTAACAGCAATAATTTATTTAGCTAAAAATTTAATTTTAAATAAATTTAAAAGTCATTGTTATAAAGAAAACTTTTAAAAAATAAACCATATTCGAAATGAAATAAAACATTCTGCACAAAATGCTCCCAATTTTTCTGGGCAAAAATGTCCATGCGCCATTAGGTGTTGATATTGCTTTCACACGAATTAAATATTACAAAATACGCCGTCGTCATCAATACAGTCCAACAACCAAATTATTATTATAATATTATATTGACGTTAATAATATTTTAATTTTAATGTTATCGTTTGTATTGATTATTTCATTAATTAACATTGACTGCAACAACCAGTGATCGCTATTGGGTATAACTGTAACATTACGATGCCACCATGTTAATAATTTTTCTCTCTTTTCTTCCAAAGTGAGAAGGATGCAGAATCTACAATCCCGTAACTATTTAATCATAATCCCGTAATTAATCAAAATTAAGCCACGATCGGATCGATCACAATCCTGTAATCAATCCACCCATCCTGACCGTCTTATTCGTTCAAATCTTTCGGTTGACCGTTGCGTTACGGTTGAATCTTTCGGTGATGACGGCCCAGGGCAGGACGACGGGAGCAGAGGGGGCGGCGAGGAGGCGTCGTCGTTGGTGTGCTTCTTTCCTTCTGCCACGGCAATGGAGGAGATCCGTGTGGAGCGAAGAACCGTTCACCGTTCTTCTTTTTGTACGTTTCGTCCCCCGGCGGTGAACGAAGAGGAAGGTTCGGATGGCTAGGGAAAGCACGCATGAAGCAGAGCACTGAGCACTCCCAGAGTAATCAATGACGGAGAGGCCAGATGAGATGGGTTCCGCTGCTGTCTGCCGCCGCAGTACCCCATGTCATCGGAAAGCCATGTGACGGTGACGACCCTCCCGGAGAACGAAAGCTTACGGGAGCTTGGCTGTGACAAATTTGCAGGATCAACGAGAGCATTATGAAGTGGTCTTCCTCCAGTCGAAATGTGGATCGTTATTGAAGCCGTTTGCATTGGGTAACGGCTGGTAACGTTGCTGTTGGTGGTTCATATTTGCTTCCCGACTCATCTGACCCATTCCTCCTCTGCCCATTGCTACTCTGATTCCACTGGAATTGCCGGCACGAATCATGTCGCCCATGCCTGAACCGCTGCTGCCAATGCCGTTTCCGGCCAAGCTTGGGTCTGGCGTGACACCATTTACCCCTGCCATGTTGTTCCCGAGAGAACCAGCATTCGATTGAGAATACATCATAATGTCTTGTATAAGTTGCTGCATGGAGTTTTGGGCATCATTGGATTGTTGGATCACTGGCTGTTGTATCATGGAAACATTGGCGGGCGAGCTGCAGGTGCTCAAGTAGCCGTTGTTGTGGGGTGCTTGAGGGCCATTGCTGGGTGCTGAAGTGGTGGTGGTGGTACAAGGAAATGGTGAAGACAGGTTTCTGTGGTTTGCCAGGAGGGGTTGTTGCGGCAATGCAGGGGAAGAGCATGCTGAAGATATCTGAACATACGGACCGTTTGAACTGGTAATTGTTGGATTTTGTTGCCTTGTATTATTCATATGGCTCTGGTGGAGTCCAACGATGGCACTTACAGATGTTGCAGATGATGGGGGGTTCATCATGTTGTTCATGCTCATGGCACCACTATTGCTCGTGCTGGCATGCTGCTGCTGTACCATACCCGATGCATGAGGACTCTGATCATCGTGGTTTGAATTTTGGGTTCTGATTTGTTGTTCATCCGATTGCTGTGTCACTTGGCCATGAACATTAGATGTAGGAGCTGATGAGGATCTGGGGAAGTCGATCAGGCTTTCTGAAAAATGGGGAAAAAAATAATGAACGATGCTGAGACTAAAATGTTGTCTGAATGAAGCAAAGTGATAACTTCGACACAGAACATTCAATTCCACATCGGAAAATAAAGTTAAAGGAGGTACGTGTCTTTGAAAAATATGAAAAATAATATGTTAAATTTTTCACTATTTTTCATCATTTCTCGTACTTTCCAAAGATATAAACCTTAGTTACTAAAGTCCAAGCAATCAGCAAAAAGAATGTAGACACAATATTAAATAGGCAAACCGAATGCACATTGAAAAATTAACATAGACAACTCCAGTAAAAGCAATTTTAGTTTTAAATCAATTCAAGTCGTTTGGTTGCTAAATGCAAAACAAATCAATTTCCATTTTCCACTCAACATGATTTCAATACTACTAGACCTAAACAACGGTCATTAGAACATAAAAATTATCTTCCCTTTTTGTCTATATTGCTTCAACTTTTAATTGAAACCTATCATTTTTGTTGAATTTCTGCAAGAGATCCAAGTTATACAAAGCTTTCTGTTGCCCTTCACAACACATATATGTTATGTGGATATATAGAAACTCAAGTACACTATTTCAAACCCTAACGCTGTGTTTAAATGTAAACATCCAACTCAAACCAATTAGATATAAATCGAGAGCCCTCTTTATGCGGAGTGGTGTACGTAAGCACTGCTGTTAGTGCCTTTTTTTTAAAATAAAAAAAAACTAGTCCTGTGGTGAGGGCAATTTTGTAGATATCATGTATATTACTCAAATAAATATACATGAACTGAAATAACCTTGTGTATAAAACAAACTGAAATATCGTGTATATTACTGAAATACACAATAACCTTGATATTGTAAAAAAATTATTTTCAGTTTTCCAGAAAACAATTGATTCATGAACACTGATACAAAAAATTGTACAAAACACTTCATTACAAATAAATATTGTGCAGCATAAACATTTTTGTCCCTTGACCAGTGCTGCAGCAATATAATTAATGTTTCATATGAGCATGGTTTAAAACAATTAAGAATTTAAAAAATGCCAATGACTTCTCTAGAGGGTGCAAAGCAAAGCAAAAGTAAGGGTGGGCGAGGCAGAGGGAACAGGGAGTCAGAGCAAGGAGCACAACAGAAGATTCAGATGATTTACCTAATTTAATATTATTCTCCTATTTAAGATTTGATCACAACCATCTATTTTTTAAAATTTTGACACTAACAGCACTAACTTGCTACATTACGGCACAAACTTGTCACATGTATGTATGGATGGATGGATGTAAGTGCTATCATCATTTTTGTCCAATGTAAAGCTATTCCAACAAGTGTGTTTCATTACATGGCAGCAAATTTTGTTTCTTTAAAAAAATGGTCCCACATTATCTCCCACAACAGTACTTGTACTCCTATTGCCTGTCCACCTTAGTCCTTGCAAGATGCAACTGAGGCAAACGACTGATTTAGTAAAATGCCAAGGGTTGGTCAAGGGGTTATGGCAAGAGGAGATGAGAAGGGAATTGATGCGGGAGTTGTTGCCATAGGGAATAGTTGTGGGGTGGAGGTTGGTAAGGGGATAAACTGTTGGGTAAATAGAAAGGATGCACGATGATTTAAAAGTTTAGCATGAAAATCCATTCTTTTAGAATTACCAGCAAGCAAAAGAAATAGAAAAATTGAAAATTGAAAGTGAGGTATTAAGACAAAAACGGAGAAAAGAACAGGGTATTTACATTTCAAGTCAATATTATTGGCTACATTATGGCACTACGTGCAACAAATAAAGATTAGAGTGAATTTCTAGCAAACATAATTTCACATAATCATCATTCAAAATGGACCAGGGGTATAAAAATGCAATTTTGAACATATCATAAAGGAGAAAATATCTTCCATGTAAGATGATAAGGCATGTTGTGTACATGGGTGATATTATTTGTTTAATATTTGAACTAAAATTCTGTAGTAGCACAAATATGAAAGATATTTTGTGGTCAAATTGATAGAAAATTGACCAACTGAATCACAAAACCATAAAATCAAGAGAAAAAGGGAAGAAGAATAGATTACGTATAGGTCCTGTATGAGTTTCTCTGCTGTGGTCAATCAAATCTTTCATGATATTAACAACCTCTGATATCTGCAACAAAAAGTAACAAGATTGCTGACATAAGGAAGAAAGCACAGGATCGCAGTAGTACAAAATTTGTAACTTCAACCTAGTGTCATCTTACAAAGATTAAGTGGAATAAAATTAAATTTTATCAGACTCTGCCAAAAGAGACTAATCTAAATTAAAATGTGGGGATGTTATGATGATGGAGAGCACAATATTGTCATTGTTATCTTGTAGTACATTATACAAAGGAAAAAAATGTCGCCAAACAAAAATCCCACCATAATAATGAAATAATCGAACAAAACTTTGGTTCTCTAATTCTCTCCCATAAGGCACCAAAACACTAAAAAATTCTAGGAAGAATCTATCACGTATGGTTAAAATTCAGTGTGAACTTCGAAAATCCCAAGATTTAAGAGAGTAGAAAAGGAACCAAATCGTGTAGAACGTAAAAATTTTCGAAAATCTTGATTCTCTGTAGTATCCAAGAAAGGATATATTGTAAGACTTAGAAACACTGCTGAAAATCAAGTTTTGGAAGCCAAAAGAGACTTGCTGATTAGGGAAAAGAAAGAATAAAATGCACATTAGGCAAAAGAATCACAAGAATCTGATTGTGAAAAAACATGTTGTAAAACACTATTGAAAATCAGTTGATTCTGGACAAAAATCTATCATTCCATACCTATTTGGGTAGGATTGTGATGAAAATCACAGAATCTCAGAATCAAATGACCCAAAATTGGTCCCAAATAGACCCTGAGTTGTTAAAATTATTTTAATTATGTTGTTAATGTCTCAGTCCTTGTATGTTTATTACTTTGGAATACAGATTATTATTGTTTGAAATTGATTATTATTGTCTAGCTGAGTAGGCAGCAAACAATTCAAGCACCATTGGCCAACATCATGGTCCTTGATGCCTTGAGAAGTATGGCCTAAAAATATCAATAATTTGTAAAATTCATAAACAGTATCGTACCTTGTGAGTAAACAAAAATATGGGAAAATGAAAAAGTACCTTGTTGGACAAAAGCAAAAGAAGATACATCAAATTCAAGTGAAAACAAGTGTCCTACACAAGCAATGGGCAAACTGAAAGTAAAACAAATGCCAAAAAGAAATGGATTGAGAGTCTCTGGTGTTGATTGAAGAGAGTGCACGTGCTTTTATATGTGCACAATAACATTCTAGAGTAGACAAAGAATAAACATACGTACAAGCTTATTATTGTGCCATCATATCCGACAAAATACTCTTTTGACAATACAGTTGCACTACTAGTGCTATCAATGAGATCACGTAAAGGAGAAGATGGTATTCTAGCAACCGCCCTCAAGTTCAATGTGGGTAGCACCAAATTGAACTTGTATCTACTAAAGTGTGAAATGTTGTTTAGTGAGAAGCTTTGTAAGTGTATCAGCATCATGATCACACAAACAAATGTAGTGGACATCCAATTCTTCAGTTTGAAACAACTCTTGAACAAAGTGTGGATCGATGGAGATGTGTTGGCTCTCCACATGCATGACCAAAGTGGTGGAAAGAAATGTAGCTCCAATGTTATCACACCATAGGATTTGTGAATGCCATCAAGGAACCTAAATATCTTGAAGTAGCATTGAATATCTTATGGAGTTGAAAAGTTGCTGTTGAGTCTAGAATCTTCTGACCATCTTCCAATCCTCCACTCGCATTTGGGCCAACACTGTCATTCATCGATTTCCTTGGGGAAGCAGACAAGGGTGGACAAAATAGGGTAAAAGGAAGGTTCCAAGAGGCAAAGGGCCCAGAACTTCCTTGAGTTTTCATTCCCCAAGAGAGTCCTTAAATACACGTTGCTAACAAAAAAAAAAACTGCTATTACACTTAATTAAGTCACATCATCCTTCATCCCTAGCAAGTGTGCATCAAGTACAAGTCCATCTGGCTCCTCCCTATGTTTGGTTCCTGATGAACCTCAACATCTCCCTCCCTTTCAACCCTAAGGCTCAAACTGTGGAAAACACCAAATGAACTCTTGATAGTCAACCGAAACAGCATCCTCTTCACCTTCTCCATGTCATTGTATCAAAAGTTGTGTCACTAGCTTGCCTCTTCGGTTGACCATCATTCTTTGGAGTATCTTTACAATAGGGCTCTAGTTAGGCCAGCACTTAGTAACTGACTTTGTAGTTTTTTGCCATACACTTCTTGTCTGCCATCACTTTCATCCAATTTCGGGCTCAATTGAGTTAGTGCTTCAAAGTTTCCAATACTTTGCCTCTAATCTTGACTTGCACTACGACCTCCATCTCCTAGATGGTTCTTGGAACATACGACAATAGGGTTGGAGGAATGTACCTGTACATAGCTTCGAACATGGTCATACCTATGGTTGAGTGTTAAGTTGTGTTGTACCAGAACACCACCCAAGGAAGCCATTCTATCCATGTTGCTGGTCCATGTGGATAAGCCAAGCTATAGCACAGTTTGGTCCCTATCAACTTGAATGTCTCCCTCCAAAAGTTACTAGTAACGATCAAGTCTCGATCACTAACAATAGCCATTAGTACTCCATAAAGCTTCACAATCTATGATACAAATGCTTGGGCCACAGTCCACACTATGTAAGGATGTTTCATTTGGGTGAAATAGGCATATTTAGTCACTCTATTGATAGAAATGCATATTTGGTCAATACATAAAGGAGTGCAATATTTGGCAACAATGCAAGAGTGACCAAATACCTCGTCAATTTCCCCACGAAAGTAGACAAAGATAGACAAAATAGGGTAAAAGGAAGGTTCCAGGGCATGAAAGGCCCAGATCTTCCTTGAGTTTTCATTCCCTACAAGAGTCCTTAAATACATGCCAATTTTAACATTAAGATAATGGCAAACTAATTGCTATTACAGTTAATTAAGTCACATCATCCTTCTTCCCTAGTAGGCATGTTTCACGTGCTAGTCTATTTGGCTCCTCCCGTGTCTGGTTCCTAACGAACCTTAACAGTTGCAGTGGTTCGATATTTTGACCTGGTACTTAGCAAGCAAAATGACTATGCTTTTAAAACACATCATATACTTATTAAAAAAATAATCAATAACTATTTTTTTATGATACATTCATATGCTTTTATAACATTAAAATAATTTTATACTTTACATAGATGGAATTATATTATAAACAAATGTAAGAAATAAGGTTGGTCTTATCCACAAGGGATAACACTAATAAATAATGGGTACAATGTACAATCGAATACAAAACTTCCAAGTAGGGCTATGATGGTAACCCCTTAATTATGGTTCTATACATAAAGACCCATTTTTCAATTATTAGATCATTTGCTCTAATATTCTCCCTAAGCTGGAGCATGTAAGATACATAGCTTACCACAAAATTAAACACAACTAGAATAGAAAATTTAAATAACTGAAATGGAAGTAGATAATTGTAGTAAGCAGAAGGTATGTAGGAATAGTAGTGCTACATTAGCAATACTGGTAACAATGAGTGGACAACAACATGTAAGCACAAGTGATGACCAATCTCATTAATAACAGACACAAGCTAAAATCAATCACGTTGATTTCATTCAAACAATCACTGCACTCAGAACATTTCATAGCAAGAAAAGGTGGTATAGTAAATGACCAAGAAGCAGCATCTATATGCACTGATGTGTTAGTTGTAAAGTAATAAGAACAAAATACAACACTAAAAGGTAGTAAAAAATGGTGAAAGTAACCCTACATGCTAAAATAATTACCTGAAGACCACGAACGTATCTTTTTGTGTACCCTAAGTCATTCACAAGTGGCATCTCCAATACTTTAGCCAATTGGCGTACAGAAGCAGCAAAGCTGAAGCAATATTCAACAACACAGATTTGCCCATCATAATCGTTTGAAACAAAACGGACTTATGATTAAGAAGCCACAAAGAAATTAGCTGGTGAAAGAACATAAATAGCCATAAAATGACAGAAGGTTTCCTCTCTGGAAATAAGAGGAAAATATAGAAATGAACAAACAATTGAAAGAACCTAAACCAAGAAATTATCTCCTGATTTACAAAGAAATGTAAAAGGACGCAGAAGGTATTGTGTTGTTAGTGACAATTCAAGTAAAAGATACCAGCATCCATAGCTGATATACCAAGTTCAAAAAGAAATTGAGTGCAATTGGAGTAAAATATCAAGAAACAAGAAAAGAAAACACAATGACATATCCATCTTGATGAGGAAATTCATATATTTGCTTCTAACACTAATTACGGTTGTTTTGAAAGTTTGATAAAGCCAAATGTGTAAAAAAATTGAAGTAAAAAAGAATAAGAACCTACTAGTTACAAAAGTTCTGAAGCTCCTGAAATGGCAAGCCAGAATTGGATGAAGCATTTTGAGTGATCACTTGATACTTCTTAGCCACAGCCCCAAGTTGGCTAACCTGAAAAACAAAAACATCAACATGCAAAAAGAAACTAAAGGTGCATTTGTGCGTACGGAAATGATGGAAAAAGAAATGACGGAAATTTAATTCTTGATGGGAAATGATAGAAAACAAATTCAAAGTTAAAGTATTTGTGCATGTGATGGAAAATAAACAGAATCGAAAATTCTAATGTTTGTTTAGGTATAGGAATTCAAAGGAATTGAAATTTTAAAAAGTAAATAATTTTAGAATTTAAAATGATTAACCTTATAATTTTAATAAATAATATTATTGTGTTAAAAGTAAATACTTTAATAAAAAATTATAAGACATTTCTATAAACTAAAATATTCAATATTTCCTTCATAAAAAATAATACTCATATAAACAAACAGAATAGGCATGAAACAACAAGAGGGTGTGAACAATGAGCAGGTACAAACGACGAGCAAGCGCAAGCAAAAAGCAGGTGAGGGTTTGGTTGGCAATGGCAAGCAAACATGAATGTTTTTTCTTATCCTTCCTTATATATCACTTTCCCATGAAAAATAATTTCCCATAGAAAAAGAAGTGCACAATGCCTCAGCAGTGGGAATTGAATCCCCACCATTTTCTATCATTTCGAACAACAAAAATCTCTATTAAAAGGCAAATGATGAAAGTACAATTTAACAGATGATACAAATACCTGAGGTAAAATAAGCCTTCGAGGAATAAGCTCCTCTTGACATCTTACACAGAACTCCCACGAACAAATCTATACACCAAAATAAAAGCTTATCTTGAGCATAACAAGTAAAAGCATTACTTTAAATGATGACAAACATTCTGCACAACCTTTAGATCTGAATTGAACACAATTCTTAGTTTCCCATTGTGCACCACACGTAATTGCTCATAGAGACTCTCCTGAGTTGCTTTTGCATAATCAAGAACAACCTGACCAGAGACATTCAGATATTCTTGAGGCACGTCAACATACAGAAGCTCCTCCAAAGTACCACTGTCATATTTGATTTTGAATAATCTTGGCAAAGCTTCAACAGTTGTTTCTGAAAGCACAGCAAGTATGGAATCAAACAAATTCCCATTCATTTGAGAAGAAAAATAGGAAATTAACAGATCAAAACATCAAAATAACTATTACATACCGAAACCACGACCTGGCTTGCAATTGCATAGTTCACAATGCCATGCATCCTATGGACGTTCAATGCAAAACAACAAAATAACTATTACATAATTCAGGAAATGAAAGCTAACGTGTGATCAGTAAAAGCATAGGTATCAACAAGTTGGTGTCATGAAACAGAGTGTGCAATAAATTTAATCAGAGAAAAATAATGGTTTAAACATGTAAAATTTTAAAAACCTGAGACAATACAGCATTGGTTTGACGGCCACTTTGATACAAGGAAACACACCATCTCTTTCTTGCACGAGGAGCAAAATATTCTTTAACAAATTTCCTCCAAAACTGAATGTTATTGTCCTGCATTCCAAAAAATAATCTAAGTTGGAACGGAATGGAAGCAAATTGAAATATTTCAACAGTGTGGTAGATCCACTACCACCAAAAACAAACTTACAGACGGTTTATGCTGCAATTGATACAAATAATGGGTCAGACGCCTGGCACACGTTCCTGGCTCATAAGCTGCAGGTTTCACCTGAGCTCTCCAGAATGATTGTGATTGTGGTTGTTGTTGTTCTTGTTGTTGGAGCCGAGGTCTCTGTGATGACAGTGACTTGAGAAGTTGTTGCTGCTGCTGTAATTGCAATATACGCTGCTGTTGTAGAAGGTTCATCTGTGCAGCAGCCTGTGAGGACTGCCTTGACAATCGCGGCTGCTGCTGCTGCTGCTGCTGCTGTTGCGTCGAGAGTGCGAGGTCTGAATGTTGGAGAGGAACGAACTTAGCCGAACCCGAACCCAAATTTCTTATAGATTGCAACTGCTGGGGTTCTGACTTGACCAAACCAAGGTCACACGTGGAAGGCAACTGCTGCTGCTGAAGTCCAAGCTGATCAGACGTGCCCAATTCCCTTTTGAACCTGAATGCAGAACCACGTTCCAGCCCACACCCGAGCTGTTGCTGTTGGCTCCGAGGAACAGAGAATTGTTGCTGGTAGTTCGTTGCAGACCCAACTTGCTGGCCATGTGCATGATCCACTGAACCGATAGGATTGGATGTAGGATTTGTGTTCTCCCGCCCTTGGAGTTGACCAGACGAAGAGGTGAACGTGGGAGAATCAAACACCGCAGACCCAGCCATGACCATCGCGCCCATCCCACTTCTTTGCAGGGGATTCATATGCAGGCCAGGCAAAGCGGCAGCTCCCGTCCCCCCATTCCCAAACGAGGGTCCGAGTAAAGAGGAGCCATTAGAGATGTTACCAACCAGACTCATGTTGGCGTTGCCAAAATGGTTCCTCGGTGAGACTGGCACCGAGAGCTGGGGCTGAGATGGAAGAGAGCCAGGTTCACTCAGCACGCCCGCACTTGCAGGGAGAAGCGAAGGATTCGCCGGTGGGCCACTGCCCACCGGTGTCGGAGTTCCCGAGGGCATCATTTCTTTTTCCTTGTGGAGATTATCTGCAAACAACCACCAAATGCAGAAAGGATCAGATGCATATGGCCAAAATCCACACGTCCAATGGCGGATTGCAAAACCAAACGACACGAAGAACAGAGCTTTTCTACGAATCGTATGGATCAAACAACAAACATAACCCCAAAGGAACCAACTTTCCGCCACAGGAATGCCGAAATAAACCTTCTTCCTCCCTTTTACACTACGACAACACAAGAAATGGACAACAACATACAAGATCAAAAAGGGAGGGAAGAAGACGACGCCGAAGACTACTCCACCGCCACCGCCACCACCACCGCCACCGCCACCACCGCCACAAACTCAGACTCCAAACATTTCCACAAGTTCGCAATATACATAAAAATAAAACCCTAACCTGGTCGCCGAACGCAAGCCGACGAAGTCCAAAGGGATAAAAATCGAACCTCAGATTCTTGTTCCGATTCCGAAGGCTGCTGCTGCATTCGCGGCACCGCCGCCCTTTTCTCCTCTGCTCCTGCGATGTATATATCCGAACAGGATTCAGTCCACCTCCTTCCACCTTCTCCGGTCGATTACACAGCACAGCACGGTCCGTTAGAATTTGTTTTAAAAAATAACGGATCCAATTATTCTATTTTAAAAAAATATATTAATTTTTAAAATTGTTATATATTTTCTGTTTTTTTTTAATCCATATTTTAAAAGATTTATTACCATTTTTGTTAAATAAAGTATTTTTTTCGTAAAGATTCGTAACCCTTGTGATTACACTTTCAATATATCAAATAATTGAGTTAGTTGGAAACAATTTTTTAAAATTTTAAAAATTGAATAGAATTAAAGTTAGAGTTAATTTAGTAAATGAAGTTAAAATTGTATAATAATTTAGGTAATAAAAATTTATATATTAAAATATTTTAAAAAAAGTTTTTAAAAAATTGAAAATAAACGAAACTGCTGATAGTTGAATGGATCGACGAGGTATATATAATTTACAGGTTTGATAATTTTCCTTTCTTGTACCATAAATACATATCAGAAAAAAGTAACCAACGGTTCGAATATTTTCAGGAAAAAAAAAAAGTGGGGTAAGATGGTCTGTCGCCTGGCTTCTTTAATTTAAATCTTCAAAATATTATTACATTACAAAACCAAGGATGCGGGAACAGGTTAACGTGGGAGTTGATGATGCTGCCGATGGCCGCCGCCGACACCATAGCCGTGGACGTTGCCCGGCTGTTGCTGCACCCTCACGAGCCCACCGGCGCCCTGCATGCCATCCGTCGCGTACCTCTGCCACATCACCTGCTCCTCCACCAGGTACATCTGCTTCTTCTCCATGTCCGCCATTTGGACGAAGGACGGCGGCGCCACCATGGTCGACGCCGCAAAGGGATCGTCGCTGCTGGTGGTGGTGGTGGCGGTGGCGGTGGTGGAGGTGGGGTGCTCGCCACCCGTACCTTGCGGTGCGGGCAGCGCCAGCATCCTGGGAGCAGCGGCCTCTGTCGATGGGAGGGCCACGCTGCTCGCACTTCCGGAGAGGGAGACGGTGACGGCGACCACCGTCGACTGAGGGGGTAGTGGTTGCTGGTACATGCCGCCGAGGATCAAAGCGTCGAAGCCACCACCTAGCGATGGTTTCTGGATGGGGAGGTTGCTTGCGGATTGCACCAGCGCCGCCTCCCAGTCGGCGTGCTCCTCCCCAAAAGCTTCCCAATTCGTTGTCGTCGTGGAGGCGGTGCCGGTGCCAGTGCTGTTGCCGTTGCCGTCGAAAAGAGCCAATAATGCCAGTCGGTCGCCGTGCTCCACTTCCGTCGCCGGCTTGTCGCCGTTCAAGTCGAGTAGATCCGCTTCTTTTTCTTCCGCTGGTTTCTCCACCACATCGCCGCCGCTTTTCTCTTCGCCGTTCTGGCAAATGCCTTCAGATGTCTGTTATCGAGAAAAAATTGATTGAATCAAACGAAATCCAAATTTAAATTAATCCGGATGGAAATTTTATCGACGACGTACGGTCTCCGGCGGTGGCAGCGCCTTGACGTCGTTCATCCGGCCGTATTCCTCCTCCTCCTCCTCCGGCGTGTTTTTGGGACTCTTCTCAACCACATTCTCCGGCGCCTGCGCCTCCAAGCTCTTCGCCTTCTTCTTTGCGAGTGTCGACCTCTCGCGGATGAACTCGTCCATCAGATCAAGCTTCTTCTTCGTTATCTTCTCCAGCTCCGGGTAGTCGGAGGATCGTGCGATCCCGGCGTTCTTGCACCACGCGTAGAACAAATCCAGCTCCTCGAACAGCTTGGCGATCGACGTGAAGAGGTGGTGAACCTTGACACAGTCGGGGACCTCCAGCTCCATGAACCTGTCGACCAAGATGGCCATGATCTCCGTTAGGTCGTAGTAGTGTTGGAGGCTCTCCTTCACCAGTGGATACAGAGCGACGGCGACGACCGGGCTGTCTTTTGCTAAGCCTGCAAGCATAAAACCATGGAATTTCAGTTTTATATGAATTTCTACGTGATCATACTATGTACTGTGTATAAAATTTTGTCTCGTAATTTATTACACAATTCTAATTTTGAATCTACTATCAATTTTAGTTTTCTACCATTATTAAAGTTAAAGTTAAAACTCAAATACGCACCTGTGGGACGACATGCGATGAATCTCTCCAACATGAGCATCAGCTGCTGAGCTCTGCCCAGTACACTCTCCGTCCTCATCTCCCTCGCGGGTGTTCCGGCGGCGATTGCCTTGGACGCGTCGCCCAGCACCACCACCACCACCTCCTCCTCCTGCTCACACCCGCCCCTACTCCCCACCCTCCTCCCACCGCCGCCGTTGTCCCGCCTCCCCTGCATCCTGTACTCCAGCCTCTCGTCGAGGTACCTCGCGAACGTCCTAACGAAGGCGGAGAAGTCCCAAGAGCCGGCCATGGACGACGACGTCCTGTCCCTGAACTCCGACATGTTCAGCAGCCTGGTCCCCCTCTTGGTGGCGAAGAACACCTCCTCCTCGTACGCCGGGTCCCCCTCGACGAGAAGGCGGTGGACGAGGACCAAGGCCTTGAGCGCCACCGTCCAGTTCCTGGTCTTCCCCAGTCGCCTGGAGATGGTCCCCACGCATAGGGTTATGGACTGCCGGGAGTACCTGGTCAGGCTCAGGATCTCCCGGACGTGCTTCTCGTCCGCCGGGCGGTTGTCGTGGCGAGTGGCCTTCACCACCGTCACCTCCAGCTCCGTCCTGATGCTGCTCGCTGTGCTCACCTTGGCCAACCCGATGGTGGTTTGGTCCTTCACCGCGCCGAGCGCCTTGTGGATTCTGCTCGGAGCCATAGCGCGCAATGCCCACCTACGCCGCCTGCGAATGCTGCTGCAACAATCACCATTTCCACCTGTGCTCCATCTCCTCCTCTACTCTTGTTCCTTCTACTCTTCCTCTCTGCCGTCCATGCCGAGCGCAGGACGACAGGTGGGCGCATCGACACCTGGCCATGCCCAAAATTGGAGCTCTGGTTTGAGGATGCAATCGCTGGACCTCTCCATCCATCCATCCATCGATGTAGACAACAAATGCATCGTAATATTACGCTAACCTGGCCGCGCGTGAAAAAATATTTAAATACAATAAAAAATTATAAAAAAGTAAGAAATAATAAGATAAATTTTTTAAAAAATTTTATATTATTTTTTTAAAATACATAATTCTTCTTTAAAAATTTAAGATTGTATTTGTTTAAAAGGTAAAATGAAATAACGTTGAGTTTAAGGGATTATTTATTTATTCACCTTTAAACTTTAATTTCAACTCTAATAATCGTAGAGAATTAAAATTAAAAGTAATTTTGTAAATGATGTTAATATTACATAATAAATAGTGATGTAAGAATTTTTGTATAGGAAGAAATTTATGTAAAACTGAATTGAAGCTAAAAATTAAGAAATTATATAAATTATGATGTAAACTTTTGGTATAGTATTTTTAGTATAAAATGTTAAAGGTATTTAGTAAATGTTACTATACATAATTAAGATACATAGGTTGTATTTGAGAAGAGTTTTTTCAGTTTCAAGAACAACAAAAACTAATTGTTACAATTTCTCAAAATAAATACTTTGAAATGGTTTTAACTCTTGTGTTGCTTGAAATGGACTTTCAGCATCGTTCAAAAAGATGGTCACGGAAATTAATTTCTTTTAATATTTAAATAAGTGATATTATTTTTTAATATTAATGTGATTAAATATTAATATTAAAATTTTATTTTTTAATATTTACGTGATTGAATATTACAATAAGATTAATATAAAAAAGTTGTCGCAAAAATTTACTCATGTCATTGTAACATCGCGAGTGTTTTTTAGATAAAGAAGTGATATTCTTAAACAAAGTTACAGCAAAAAATAAAAGTACATGATAAATATATTTTAAACAAACAATACCTAAAGATCGAGATTAAATATAATATTATATATTCAATCTGCATTATCATGCATGTAATATTATATAGTATAAGATCAACAATACCTTTTGGCTCTTTGCAAATGTGTACTTGACTGCGTTTGTGGTAAAAAATTTCACGTAGATATATATCGCCAGCGGTTTTGTATACTTTGGAAATCTTAAAAAGAAAAAAATTTAAATTTTTTTTAGATCTCTAGGTATTTATGTATCTTTGAAAAATGTAAAAAAAAATTTAAATATTTTTATCACTATAAATATAAATTTTTTCCATTATTTTCCATATGTTAAATTAAGAAAATTCTTATAATTGGTAAAAATTTCATTACAATGTATTTCTCTAATCTCGTATATTTTACTAACCTCTTAATCATTGTTAAACTCATAGTTATAAATAAAATGTAAAATTATGTTTAAAATGTTAAAATATAAAATATTTATAATTTTTAAATTAATTTTTTAAAATTTCTGCAACCTGCACTTAATTAAAATTTTTTCTATTTCCTAATTTTCCAATCTCTTTGCTACATTTATTTACTATTTTATCATTTATATTTGCTTGTTATGCATCTAACGTTCATATATATATTTAAGCCTTATTTATTTATCAAACTTCAGTTCTTGTTATTGTAAGCCGTTAAAATTAATAAATAATATTGACAAATAATACTATATTGTACAATACAGACCATTGATAGTACAAGATTTAACTTACAAAAACTTTAAATAAACACAACAATAACTCTAATCAACTTCAATTACGATATTTTCATTGTGCTGGAAACGAAAATGCCACCTACGTACACTCCACTGATTTCCTTGGTGTTATTGTCGATTACATTGGTTTTAGTGAGAAGATTCTATTTGGTATTAATACATAAAATTATATATGCATTCTTATTAACATCTCACTGCTGTTGCTCAGCTTCTTCTCGTTAGGCTAATATTGCTGATACTATAAATAATGATAATTAGTTGTTCCTGTTTTCTTTTGAGGATTATTATTTTCTTGTTCCCCTTTACTCTATCTTTTAGCTACTTCTCTTGTAACTTCAAATCTGAGACCCTTCTGTTCTTTCGATCTTTTACATCCAAATCTCAATCCATCAGCTTTTTCAACCACTGCTTGCTGGGCTAATCTACCAGCGTCGAACGATCATTAATAATTAATTTCTTTTACTCTTGAACATTTTTGGGTTTTTTTGCGCTCGCAAACTTTATCTCTTTGTTTGTTGTAATCTGTAACATTTCACCGCCTTTTGCGGTGGTGCTGTAAAAATTTGTAGGAAAAAAAATACACTTCTACCACAATCAATCCATTGACAATGATGATACACAAGTGATGTATGTTAAAAGTTTCTTTTTGAATTAGTTCTAATTAATTCTTAAAATTATTTTTATATAAATTTAAGTGTATAAATTTTTATTACCTTAATTCAATGTGATACGGACGAGGAGTTTTACTACATTGACTAAGGTACCTTCCAAGCTTACTAGGAAGAGGAGTTTTAATCGGACGACAATCTTCCATTTCCATGCGTTTAAGAACAGAGATGATGTATTGTGTCTGATTAAGAAACATACCTGTATTTGTAGTTTGTACTTCTATACTAAGGAAATAATGGAGCTTTCCAAGGTCTTTCGTAGCAAAAGTATCACTAGCTTTAGCAACAAATTCATTAATGGCACTAGTATCATTTCCAGTTATTACTACATCATCCACATAAAGTAAAAGATACACGACAGTTTTGTTTCTCTTAAAAACAAATAAAGAAGCATCGGATAAGGTAGAAACAAATCCATAGGACTTCAAGAAAAAGTTGAATTTCTCATACTAGGTTCCCAAGGCTTGCTTAAACCCATATAGAGCTTTATTAAGCTTACACACATACTTAGAAGGATCATTAACTTCAAGTCCTTAATTGCGTCTGTCACACGTAGACTGGTTCTGTGAGCTCTCCATGTGAGAAACTATTTTTGACATCAAGTTGTTTTATGTTCCAGTTTAACATAGTGGCAACTGATAAAACAGTCTTAATGGTGACGGCTTTTACAACCGGTGAAAAGTTCCAAAGTAGTCAACTCCTTCAACTTGCTTGAAACTTTGGGTAACTAGTCTAGCTTTTAATCTTTCTAAGCTACTATCAGCATTAAGTTTGGGCTTGAACACCCATTTACTTCCTATCACATGCATTTCTTTATCTTTAGGAACTACAGCCCAAGTATTGTTTTGTTCTAAAGTTTTAATCTCTTCCTTTATAGCATTACACCAACCTTCATTATACAAAGCTTCTTTGATAGTCATAGGAATGGTAGGAATTTTAGCCACTTGACAACGCAAGGCATATTTTGGGTTGGGCTACTTTACAATTCCCGACCGTGACCTAGTTTTCATGCCCATGTAATTGTCGGTATTGCTACAGTGTGGATTATCAACTTGATGAGGCTCGGGCTGGATATTATCATTTTCACTAGAATCATATCTATCTGAAACAATATTTAAATTTTCTGAAGCAGTATCTAAATTATTTAAACTTTCTGAAATGCACATACATTGAATTGGTCACTTACATTTACGTCCATTTCATTATTGGCTTGATTTATCTGATTTGATTCTAGCTCTTGACTGCATGCATTCTTGATATTCAACCTTTTATTCTTGAACATCACTGATTTCATTCCATGTGTGTGCATCCAAGGTGCACTTCAAGTCTTTTGTAGGATCACTAGGGTGGTGCACTTCAAGTTTTTAAGTCCAATGTCTTGCACCTGCACATTATTTTTCTTGGAATAATAATTAGTTAGAAGGTCCCAATCTTCGGTCAATTCACTCAGATTTTCATTTTCTCAAGCTTTACATCTCTAAAAGGAAAAACACTCTCATCAAATTTCACATCATGACTGATAAAAATATGTCTAGTGTCTAGATTTAAACACTTAAAGCCTTTATATCTTGAATCATATCCTACAAAAACACATTTGCATGATTTTGGACTTAGTTTGTCTTGCCTATGTTTTTTTAGTTTTCGAAAACGAAGACACCC
This sequence comes from Amphibolis antarctica, assembly GCA_024699675.1. Lineage (NCBI taxonomy): Eukaryota > Viridiplantae > Streptophyta > Magnoliopsida > Alismatales > Cymodoceaceae > Amphibolis > Amphibolis antarctica. The sequence continues at coordinate 98,070 of JAMKPZ010000209.1, forward strand.
AAATGTTTTCAAAATGTCATACCTTGCTTCTCGCTTGAATATGTCAAAATATGAAGTTGTACCTGAATTTTCTTTCTTGGCTCTAGTTGGCAACCTATTCATGATATGAACACCCGTGGAAAAACAAAGATTCCAAAAGGATTTCGGTGGACTTGCATGAAACATGAGGCTAAGGCCAATTTTTGTAATGATTCCTTTCAACCCTCCCATTTTGCTCGGAAGTGTAGGGACAAGAAATCTGTTCAAATATGCCATTGTTAGCAAGAAAATCCTTAAAATATTAGAGGAATACTCACCCACCTCCTCCATCACATTGGAAAATTGAAATGCTCTTCCCAAACTGACTTTTTACATATGCTATGAAGTGTTTAAAGGCATCTAAAAAATCAGATTTCTTCTTCAATAGATAATACCAAGTGAACCTGCTTTTTGTCATCCACAAATATAGTATAATATCTATATCCCTCTCGAGATTTTATGGGCACAGGTCCTCACACATCACTATGAATTTTTTTGAAACAAATCACCAGGATAGTTTTGAGAAATATTATAAGGCAAACATGTCATGATTTTGGCTAACTGACAAGTTCCACAAACATTTTCAAGGTCCCAAGCCTCAACATTGATCAAATTAGAATTAGACAAAATATGTAAAGTTTTTTTACCACAATGTCATAATCTGTGATGCCGTAACTTGACACCAATAACAGAAGTTTTCTTGACAAAAAAAACATTTTGGGACTTATAATTCAAAGCTTTTTAAGTGCTCTCATTCCTACATCCTTGCAAAATCATTTGCCCTATCTACTTATTCCTGACTCTGAAAACACGATCATCAAATGTTACATTGCAAGGTAAATCATCAATAATTTGTGCTATGGAAATGAGATTTCTTTTTATTCCAGAAGCATAGTGAACATTTCTTAAAATGATCTGATTATTATGTTTATCCTTTATAGCACTATTGGCAAGGCCATTTATGGGTAGGGTCATTCTGTTGGCACACATAACAACATCATTGGATTTAATACTAGATTTTGTAATAAAATTACCTAGGTTACCTGAGATGTGATTGCTAGCTTCGAAGTCCATATATCACCCTTCATCTTCACCTTCTTCAACAATAATAGCAGTTATGGCTTGAGTAACTTGTTCAGGTTCAAAAGATTGACTGTACATGTGCCAACATTTAGTGGCTTCATGACCTAGTTTTTTATAGATCTGACAACAAACTTTGTTTTTTTGTTTGAGTTTTCAGATTTCTGTTCAACACCTTCCTTTCCCTATTTAAAGTTGTCCTTCCCAAATTGTTATTTATTGTTAAAACCTCCACGACTCCTGTTCTATTGCCCTTTAGGATTTTTTCCTTTTTCTATATAATATGCAACCTCCATATTTCTGTTATAGGCATGAAGTTTGTTTCTAGCTTCAAACTCTTTAAGCATTGTTCAGACTCAAAAGTATGTATTTTATAGATATTAATTCATACATTTTAATGAATTTTACATTGAGTAATGATGATTACAAAATTAACTATACTTTTGAGTATTATATACGTTTATTCACTTTAATGATGTACGAATTAAATTTTAAGTCATAAATTATATTTGTCGTGATTACTTACTAAAAAGGGAATGATTGATTGATAATCGACTTTTTAGGTTGTTGGTAAATTGATTAATTCACAGAAAAAAATCGTGATTTATATTTAAGTTGCAAAGTCTACGGGTTGACTCTTTAAACCATGAACTTACTTATGGGTTAACTGGGTAAACTGTGAGCTTGTGTCCTATTTATTCTGTATGATGAATTTCATTAATATAATAGTGATTATAATTATAATGAAGGATTAAATATAATGAATTATTTCTCCTGTAATGTGATATATTTCACGAAAGGTATTCCTTAATGAACATTTACAGGGGAATTTGATGAGCAATTGTAGGAAAATTTGTATAAGAGTAGAATTGAAAATTTTAATTTAGTTGATGCTCAACCATGGAGAACATGGACGAATAAGACAAAGAAGTTGGCTTGCATGGAACAAACTCATACATCTAGATGTACATTACGTCCTTGCTAACTACTAGCTTATGAACTGCAACTCCCTCAACTTATAAAACAGTCTCATAGCTATGAAACTAATCCCCCCCTCCTTTCTTCCTCTGAGCATCATTCATAGGACATTCTCCATCTTCTCCATCTCCCATCTTCACCCATTCACTTCTTCTAAGGGGTGATTGATGACCTCCTCTTCTCCAATCAATTATTTGGTGTGTTTGTTGTTCTTTTCTCAACCTAAACGTATCCTTGAAGGAGAGACTCTTAACGCCAGTTGCTTCCTCCTCTGTTCCTTGGTGTAATTGCGGAGTGATGCCCAAAATCTCATTTCAAGGTCGAAAGGAAGGCTTGCCAGATTGACAACCTAAAGAAATTACAGTAAAGCATTAGGTGTTCTTTCCTTTTCCTTTTCCTTTTTCCTTTCCTTTATATTTTTACTTAATTTTACAAACACCTACCTTATCAACTCTAAACTCTAGATATTTAGAGAATGATATTATGTTTGATGTAATGTTGAATGTTGCATTTTATTTCTATAAATTTTTCGTAATGTGCTATGTTTCATGTTTTATGTTGTCTGTCATGTTTTAAGATAATTAAAAAAATCAAAAATATAAGTGAATAACTTTTAAAAGTTTTAGCAAATTCGAATCGTACTATTTAAACATGTGAAACTTACTTTTATCGCACGTGCCACGAGATAGTTTGCGAGTAGAGATGTTTACCCATGAGCTAGTGCATTTTCAGTGTTAAATATTTAATTGCATGTGAACTAAAGTGTAAAATGTTTAAGACTTAGAAGAATTAAATATTTGGAAGTAAAACTCACTCAATAAAGTCTTTTAGTACAAAATTTGAATCATTTATTTAAAGACTAACTTTTAAAATCAAAATATTCTAAGTGTTGAAGAAATTAAAGTTAATGAAAATTCTCTGGAAGGTACAAATATAATACATGTTTAAAGAGCATCCTACCAATTATTTGGAATGGAGCAATTGTGACATTGCTTAAAAGAAATTTAATTGTTTGTTCCATAAATTGAATACACCAATTTAGCTAAGCACCAATCAAAATCGATCCTTGTGGACAAACTCGTACTTGCACATTAATTACATATGAACTCATGTACTTGCAGTAAAATTAAAATATTTCAAACACACATTTTTTAAGAATTAATTTCAAAAAGTTCAAAACAAGTTTTTAGCACCGTTACCGGGGATCTTGAATTACTTGCAATTAGTACTATTTTTTTTGCTATTTTGGTGTTAGTTAGGATTGTAATATAATTTATTTGCATTTACTGTTATTAAATTCTATTTCAAAGTCTTATTGCTATTCCAGAGTAAAGAAGTGTTTTTAATTTAAATTCTTAATTTCATAATGGACTCATATAACTCATATTGGGGTGATTGTAAGGCTGTTCCAGGGACTAGTTATGAGGATTATAATTATTCTAATTATGTTAGAGAAGATTATTCACTTATGAAATTTAATGACTACTCTTCACAATATGATTTATAGGACTTAATGTTAATTCTCAAAATAATTATAACTGGAATGACAATTCTAATTTATGGGAATGTAATGATAATTTAGGAATAAAAAATCATTATTCAAAATATAATTACATGAATGAAAATCTAAATTATTAGTTAAACATATAATTACAGATACAACAATTAACGGATAAAATAGATGAATCAATACAAAATATTAAGGAGAGTAACAAATTGAATGAATTTGAAAATGATAATTATTTAAACTGGTCAATCTTAAAAGATGATCAGAATGTTCAAGGAATTAATACAGGTTTAACAAATCTTAATGATGATTTATCAATGAATGCTGGAATTAATCAGAACTATGTTAATCGAAAAATATCATTGAGAATTTGAACAACTGTTGAATAGAGTTAATGAATCAATACAACAAACAGAAGACAATAAGATATTAAATGAGTATGGAAATAGTGATAATCTAAATTAGTCAAATGAAAATCAAAGCTATCAAGATGTGAACTCATTAGGAGATATGTTATTTATAGATGAGAATATGCAACCATTTGAGATAATTGAAGAAAATCAATACAGTGATTCAATTGCATTTAATCATATGGAAAAATTGGATGAAATTCAAAGATCAATTGATTTGTTTTTAAGGAATTCATCTAATTCTAATCTATTTGAACTAGATAATGTGTCAAAAGAAGAATAAAAGGATGTAAGTATTATGTTAAGATTTGGTGTAACTTATGAAGGTCCTACAAAGGATAATAAAGAAAAATGAGTTAATGACAATTTTACAAACAAAGAGGAAACTAATGTAGAATCTAATTTAGAAAACAAATTCAATGTTGAACTAGAGGACAATATAAAAATCGAAAACAGTAAAGGATCTGAAAACAAAAATATTAAGAAAGACACTAAAAATGGGGATAAGTTAACAAATGAAAATCATTTTCCATTTCCGCATAGAATCATAAATGTTAAGGATCAAGAATTGGAACAAATCAGTAAAGAATTTGAGCAAGTTAAAGTCAATATACCATTATTGAAAATTATTAGACAGGTTCCTTCTTTTGCTAAATATCTTAAAACTCTTTGTACCAAGAATAGGAAGAAAATATTAAGAAAGACATTTTTAACTAAAGAAGTAAGCTCTCTATTAATTAATCATATACTTGAAAAATTAAATGATCCAGGAACTCCTATTATTTTCTGTTATATAGGAGATTGTTATTTCAATACAGTGTTAATAGACTTAGGAGCTGAAATTAATGTCATACCTAATTCTGTTTATGACAAGTTAAAATTGGATAATATCAAACCTACTAGAACAGTTATTCAGCTAGCAGATAAATCCATAAGGATACCTTTAGGTAAAGTGGAAGATATTTTAGTAAGGATTATGAAATTTGTCTACCTTGTTGATTTTACTGTAATGGAAACAAATGCTTCAAATATAAATCAAGATCAAGCTATAGTTATTTTAGGAAGGCCATTTTTAGCTACAGTTGATGCTTGCATAAGTTATAGAAATGGTTGGATAAAATTAGCTTGGGGTGATCAAAAGTTAGAATCGAATATTTATAGTGGAGTCAAGAAAAATATTAAAGAGCTCCAATTTAAAAATTTTAAAGTTAATCTAATGGAAACTTTTAAAATAGATGAGGATTTAGATGTGGAAGAATTAGATCATGTTGAAAGATGTGTAATACCAACTGAAGAAATGTTGAAAGAGGAAATATCTGAGCAAACCAAAATTATGGACATAAACAAAGAAAAATTCAAAAATGATAACAAGTCTTTAATTTCAAATGATCCTATTTTGGAATTGAAACCACTTCCAGAAAATCTAAAATATGCATTTATAGAGAAAAATGAAACTCTACTAGTCATTATTGCTTCTGATTTAACATCAATACAAGTAGAAAATCTTTTAAAAGTGTTAAGAAAGCAAAAATGAGCAATATGATGGTAGATGTCAGACAAAGGGTAAAAATTCAACTATTTGACAACATAAGATTAATCTGGAATCTAAAATTCAACCTGTTAGGCAACCACAGAGAAGATTAAATCTGAATATTAAAGAGGTTGTTAAAAAAGAAATTCTGAAATGGTTAGACAATGATATAATTTATCCTATATCTGATAGCTCTTGGGTAAGTTTAGTGAAGGTTAGTACCTAAGAAATCTGGGATAACAGTTGTAGAAAATGATAACAATGAATTAGTTTTAACTAGAGTTCAAACTGGTTGGAGGGTTTGTATTGATTATAGAAGACTGAATGCAGCAATTAGGAAAGATCACTTTCCATTGCCTTTTATAGATCAAATGTTAGAGAAACTAGCAGGGCATGAGTATTATTGTTTCCTAGATGGCTATTTAGGTTATAATCAAATCCCTATTACACGTGAGGATCAAGAGAAAACAACTTTTACATGTCCTTTTGGGCTATGCAATGCACCTGCTACATTTCAAAGATGTATGACAGGCATCTTTACAGACTTTATAGATGACTTTTTAAAAGTGTTTATAGATGATTTTTCTATATATGGAAACTCATTTCAAAATTGTTTAAGTAATCTAGAAAAAGTGTTAGAGAGATGTAAATAGAAAAAGTTAGTATTGAACTAGGAAGAATTTAGGTCTTATCTAATAGGTAGTCACACTATCATTTACACTAATTATTCAGTACTTAAGTATTTGTTAGTTAAAAAATATGCTAAACCAAGGCTTATAAGATGGATTTTGTTATTACAAGAGTTTGATTTGGAAATTAAAGATAAGAAAGTTTGTGAAAATACTGTGGTAGATCATATGTCTAGGTTGGATGCTTCATTTCTTTCTAATCTGCCAATAGATGACACATTCCTAGATGAACAATTGTTTATGCTAAATTCCTGCCCATAGTATGCTGATATAGTTAATTACTTAGCTACAGGTCTAGTACCTCATGATTGGTCTAGTTTAAACAAGAAAATATTTTTTTCAAGGGTTAAATACTTCTTTTGGGATGATCCTTACCAGTTTAACCAATGCCTTGATTAGATTGTAAGGAGATGTATCCTAGAAACAAAAACTCAATCAGTGTTGTCATTTTATCATGACCAACCTACTAGAGGATATTTTAGAGCTAAAAAAATAGCTTTAAAGGTGCTTCATAGTGGTCTATATTGGCCAACATTGTTTAAAGATGCGTATGAATTTTGTAAAAAATGTATTCAATGCCAAAAAGTAGGTTAAATTACAAAATGAAATATGATGCTATTAAATCCTATCCATGAAGTAGAAGTTTTTTATATATGAGGTATAGATTTCATGGGACCTTTTCCAAATTCAAATGGTTTTGTTTATATCCTCTTGATAATAGAATATATAACCAAATGGATAGAGGCAATCCCTACTAAAACTAATGACTCTATAATAGTAATGAGATTTTTGAGATGTAATATAATGTCTTGATTTGGTATTCCAATAGCAATTATCAGTGATAGGGGAACTAATTTTTGTAACAAAAACTTTGAGAAATTATTGAAAAGATACAGAGTGTTACATAAGTTAGCTACCCCTTACCATCCGCAAACTAGTGGACAAGTTGAAAGTACTAACAAGCAAATTAAAGGAATTTTAGAAAAAGTAGTAAACACCACTAGGAGAGACTAGTCAGATAAGTTAGATGATTCTCATTGGGAATATAGAGCAACTTATAAAACAATATTAGGAACAAATCCATATAAATTAGTATATGGAAATGCTTGTCATTTACCTGTGGAATTAGAATATAAAGCATTATGAGCACTTAAGCAATTGAATTTAAGTATAAAAATAGCAAGTAGTAATAGACAAGTATAATTAGTAGAGTTAGAGGAATTAAGAAATATGGCCTATGAAAATTCAAAAATAGCTAAATAAAAGATGAAATGATGGCATGATAAAAGAATTTTACACAGAGTATTTGAAAAAGGACAAGAAGTTTTATTATATAATTCAAGACTACACTCTTTCCTAGGGAAATTGGAATCCAGATGGACTGGTCCATTTGTTATTAAACATGTTTATCCATATAGAGCAGTAGATTTGGAGGATCCTCAAAGTTATAAATTTTTTAAAGCTAATGGTTAAAGATTAAAACATTTTCTAAAATATTCCAATAGGAAAGAGGCAGAGGTTTTTAACTTAGAAGAAGATTAAAAGAGTACTAAAATAACAATAATAATAATAATAATAATAATAATAATAAATAAATAAATAATATATAAAATAATATATATATGTGTAATATAAATACAAAAACATATAAGAATACAAACATAAACAAATAAATAATAAGTATATACGTATGAAAAAGAAAAGAAAAACATTTAGACTTATACAGTATATTTACTTAAGTTGTAAGGTATCAGTATGAAATAATTATTAGAATTGTTAGCTACTGTGTTTTATTTTGAGTCACTTCGCAAGTAAGTGAGTTTACCCATGAAGTTAGTTCACGAGTTATCATGTTTACCCGCGAGGCATGTCGAAAAAAAGAAAAAAAAAGAACTTTTGGGGATAAATTGCACGTTAGTTCGTGGGTTACTTACTTTACCCATGGACTAGCCTCGTGGATTATCACCCTGTGAGCCAAATAAGGTTCTGTTTGCTGAAAAATGTTATTTTTAAGCATAGGATTTATTGAAACTAAATGATGTTAATCATCTAAGTATGATTAAAAGGTGATTTCTTAATTCGAATGATTAAGAGAAGATTTTTAAAGAGAAATATAATTTGGTGGATTGCTAAATGAATGAAAAATTTTAGAAGGAAACAAACCAAAGAACATGCACGAATGTAACAAAGTGTGTTCATAAAATTGATTTCACTATAATTGCTTAATTTGAACAAGTTTTATGGATACTTCTCCATTGAACTGTTGAATGAAAAATTTGAGAAGAAAACAAACCACAGAACATATGCAAGTGTAATATACACAAACTTAAACTTAAAACAACTGCATTAAACATTATAATGTTTACATCATGGGAGAGTTGTTTATCCAAATGTTTGAATTACATACAAAGAACAAGGGAGATTACAACTAATTCTTGGGGAGTCTAGATTTGAGTGCTGCAACTTCTTCCTTCAGAGATGCAATCTATTCTAGTATAATGTCTATCTTTTTTGATATAGAGACTGGCCCTCTCTGTTGTGAAGTGGATGATTCACTGTAGATTTGAGGTGCCAAGTTATCTTCTCTTGAGAATTGTTTCAAATCCTTGGCGATTAGCACCTTGGACTTCAATTTCTTCACTATCCAAGAAGATAAATCAGAAGAGCTTGACACCAATTGATAGATAAAATCACCATAAAACAATTTCTTCTTAATGTTGGTGATCTTTGAAATAAATATCTTGTACCAATTCACCTGAATCTTGTTTAACACTGCATAAGTTGCAATTTTTACAAAGATGGATAGTTCCAAATCATGTCCAAATCTTTGGCAAATGGTTCTAATCAGTATTAATGCAACCATATGTGTTTTACCCTTCATGTATTTCAACCTATTGAACAAGTTGATTTGAGGGTTAATGGCATGCAATCCTTCATATCTTGTTTTGACCATTCAACCATTGTAGAAGATTCGAGGATCTCTACACCCTCATTTCTTAATCCTAGGCTTTCATACACAAATTCAGGTGTTAAATGAATATTTATCTCTATGACATTACTAATATGCCACCATCCTCTTGATGCAAATTAGCATAAAAGGCAAGCACTAAATTCTCAACTTTAAAATTGTTACCTGACCTTGGGATAATCTTCAGCAACACTTGAAAATCCAGTAGTTCCTTGATTTCATCCATGAAATCAAAATCCACTGGCCTGCTGAATAAGATATCAAAGCCCTTGATTTGTTGGAATTGATTCTGAGCCTCAGCATTTCTGAAAATTACTGAATTTATTTCTTCTTGTTGGGCTGGTTCTATAAATTGAGAAGAGGATGGTGCTAAAGGTTCTGCAGCTCTTGCACTCTGTCCAGTGGGTGGAGAATAAACCACTATTGCTCTGTTTGGAATCAATGGAATATCTTCTGTATCAACTCTATTTTCCACTCCACTTGGTTTAGCTGTTTGCTCGACAATAAACTCTGACTGTCCTAAATCCCCTTCTGATTGGCATGTAATAGGAGGACTGTCAGTAGTCCCTCCTTCCTTCTCTTCTCCCACAGAGGAGATTCTATAACATACATATACATATAAGAAAAAGAAAGTTAAAACTAAGTCATGATTACTTATCAAAAACTATAATAAAAAAAACAAAAACAAAACTGAAAAGAGAGTTTAATTTAAAAATGTTACCTAACCCTCTTTTGAAGCAAAGAATATTGCTTCATGAATGGTCTGATCTACCCTTTCAAAATTGTGGAAGTCTATTATAGGAACAATTGCTCTTACCATAGGTTCTTCCTCTTGAAAATTAAAATTAAACACAAATGAGACATGAACATTCAAATTAATTTAAAGTGGAGATCAGAGTCAAATTAAAAATATAAGTGTTACCTGAAAGTTCATTTGATTTTCAGCCTCCACAATAGGAGGGATCTCTTTTGGGATTAATACATTTGAGGAAGAAGGAAGTGTCTACTTGCACTGATGAAGATATGCACCTATGGTGATATCATCATCACTATCTTCAAACTCCTCTTCCTCCTGTCCTGCTATTGAAACATTCCCCACCTGTTGGTCTTCCTCCACTTCTCACTCTTGTTCTTGTAGTTGTTAGTGGTGGTGGTGTTCTTCTTCTTCTTCTTCTTCTTCTCTGCCTTCCTGCTGTTGCTGCTCATCAATAACTCTTCCACCCTCCTGTGGTACTAAAGGGCTAGCTACATTGTCACTAACATGCATGAAATCAAAATCTTGTGGCTCCTCTTTAATGGTCACCTCTACTGCCTTCTGAAGGGCTTCAACTTCAACCATCTCAGTTGCAAAAGAGGCCTTCTCGGCCATGCGTTTTCTCCAATCATAAAGAGCACACTGAGCTGCAATTTCTAAAACTTCAAAATTCTCTCCCAGTGAGATATATCTTTGAATGAAAAATTCATACTGCTCCCTCTCATCCCTATCTTCTGGGAGGCAAGCAAAAACCATATCTCTAGTAATAGTGGATGCATTTAATTCCTTGGTGATAGCAAGATACAAAGTTTTCATGAATCACAATTCAACCTTAGTATAGACCATATTTTATGCCAAAATCTTCTTGGGCCTAATTTTACACTCATCCAGCCATGCTTGATGAGTATGATCATTAATGGCCTGGATTACCTTAAGGGGAAGGCAAGTGAATTCCCTCCATACTTTAGTTTTAAAATGGTTCAACTGATATTTCAAATCCTTCAAAAGCTTTTCCCTCATTTTGTCATGAATGTGGCTGCTTATATGCCAATCAACTACCGCAAGTTTAAAGTTATTAGGCTGCATCAACTTCATCCATTCCTCAGTAGACATAGACCTCCTAGGTGTTGTTTGCCATGGGCTTGCAAAATAGGTTTTACTTTTAATTTTAATAGAACCACATGTGGCTAAACAGAATGCCTCTCTATGGAACCAAAATATGCACATCTTTCGAAATAATTCTTGAACTAACTGATTTCTAAGGCAAGCTAACCTCTCTTGCCCTGTTTCTCTTTCAATATGCGAAGCTATTTTCTCTTTAAGGAAATTTGGAACAACAAGAGAAGCTTCCTTACTTTATTAAAGACACTTGGCTGTGTCTTCTTTTACTGTTCTCAGTTCTTGCTCCCAAATGACCCCTTTTATCTTCTGTTTGCCTTCATCATGCCACATTTATGCATTTAGTTTGAACTTCTCAAAGTTCAGTATCTTTATTCCAGCAAAAGTTGACGATGAAGTAAGAGGAGGAGCACTGGAAGTTGAGGCCATGACGTGTGTCGTGGAAGAAAGTGAATAGTTTCAACAGGTCATGAAACAAGGGCTAATGCATGAAGGGGCGTTAATGGTTTTTATAGGTTTAATCGGGTAATCAGGTGATCGGATGGTGAGATTCGATACTAATTAGCAGATTACTGGTCTACCCACGAGATACCTCGTGGGTAAACATCTCTAACCACGAAATAAGTTTGTGGATGAGCTTCAACTAGTAGAATTTTTAGGAAATTATTGTACAGTCATTTTAATCATATTAATACTCGAATATTGCACATTTATTTCATCAATATTAGATACATTGAGTTGACTCTCTTTCTGACTAAATGTACTATTTTGTGCCAAATGAACTTTAGTGAGCAATGAAGATTCTCATAGATATCTTATGTGAGGTTTTAACTCATTAACTATCGAGAGAATTATGCAAATTAAGTTATGTAAGCAAGAGTGTATATGCATTCATTTTAGAGCATTACTTTTGTTCACGCCAAACATACAAAATGAGAAATATAGTTAGTGGAGTAATTTCATATAATGCACTTCCAGGAAAATATATTTATCATGGAATTGACTTCGAGGTAGGAATTCCACCCACATCACTAGAAGAAGTTTACAATATTTTAGGATGTGATGGTGGATTAATTATTTGCTGGTCTTATGAAGAACATTTTTCTTACAGAGCTGACATTGGGATAAAAAACCTTGTTACAAACGTAGAATTGATACTCCCAAACCTGAATAAAGATAAGCATATCTTACTTGATTCAAGTGTAGTTCTAACATTTAAAGGTACTAATAGAAGGACTATGTACAAATTATTTTGTTAGGAAGAACCAGTTGAGATTTGGACTAATTGGCAGTATTTGTTGGTTTATCATTTTGACAAACATCAATGGCAACCAGTCAAAGGAGTCTATTTTGGAGGAAGACCAATGAATAATAGGAATCATGTGATTATTGATGGAATCATTTACTTCATAACAAGTTGTATACCTCAATATATTAATGGACTCACGATCATTGCCATCAATATTGAAGATGAATCAGTGAAACTCCTACCTATCCCATACTCTATGGGTGCACTCGCAATTTCATTTTATGATTTAGTTGAGTTAGCTTTATTTGGGGGAATTAATGGAGAATCTGCATCTTTTAGTTTAATTCGATGGTGGGATACCAAAATAAAATTTGAAATCTGGAGAGTATAGGACATTGAAAAATGGGAATGGAGTCGGGTCTACATAGAATTACAACTGGAGGATCTAAGAGAACCTGACATGCCATATGAAGGAAAGATTAGAGCTTTCTGTTTCATCAATGGAGATACTCTTATTTGTAGTGCATGAGATAATCTTTATTATTACAAGTTCCAACTATTAGATGAAAGTTGTAATGCCAAACTTATTCATCAATTACCCATGCCTGCTTCTACAGTGTGGTTGCATGATTTAATTCTATATGCAAAATACTTTGCAACTTTGTGTGTAGCATTTTCTGTCTATCCATGAGTTAGTTTGAGGGTACACCAATTTACCTACGAACTTATCCGTGGATTGTGTCAAAAAACTCCTCTGTTGAACACTTACAATGTTTGCTATTTATTTTGGAACATCTCTGTTGTATTGTGCTCAAAACTCTATGAACTTTTGTTGCAAGTTTATATCAAGTCTGAAATTTTATATCATTTACTATAGCTGTGGTACTATTGTAAACAGATGCACTTATTGCATGATAGCATGCAATGGGAGCCAAAGCTTACCTAATGACGGTACACAAGCAAATCTTCTTTTATATTTAAATAGTGTATGTTAGGTTGGTCAAGAGATTCATCTCGTAGATTAATCCGAACACCTACAAAAAGAACAATTATGGCTACCCTATAACAAGAACAACCTAGAGAACAAACAATAGGTAGTATGTTTTACCCTAATTTAAAGGATGAACATTCCTACATCACACTTCCTGAATGTGCTAATGACAGATTTGAATTAAATTCCAATTATATCTAGTTACCAAAATTTCTTGGATTTTAAAAAGAAGATGCTTATTGGTTTTTAAAAGAATTTAATGAAGTTTGCAATACGATGAAAATACCAAACATGTCTGTTGATGCAATTAAACTAAGGTATATGTCTTTTGCTTTAAAAGATATTACAAAAAGATGGTTATACCGTTTACAATCAAATTCTATTACCAATTGGAATCAATTTTATTCTGAATTTCTAGGAAAATACTATCCAATGCATGTCACAATTAAAAGAATGAATGAAATTTTAAATTGTAGACAAAAACTAAGAGAACCTTTCTGAAAATATTTTGCAAGATTTCATGACCTCCTAGCTCAATGTCCACATCATGGAGTACAGAGAGTTACCCAAATCTGAACTATTTATGAAAGAATCGATTATCAAACAAAAACACTTAGAATCTTTGAGTTAAGATTGATTTCTGAACCAAGGAATAGATAATGCTTGGAAATTCTTAGAAGATTTAGCCAAAAGAACTACCCAATGAGAAAGTGCTGTTGAAGTGAGTCAAGAACAAATTTCTGTCCCTAGGGGAGTACATATTTTTGAACCATATGTTGCCTTAGAAGCTAAAATGGCTAACTTGATACATAAAATTAATTAAATACAACTTAAACAAAAGACTGAGCTTAACATGCCTAAATGTACTAGTTACTTTGTCATAGGTCATGTTGTAGAAGACTGTCCTATTTTACATGAATCTGAAAATGTTAATACTTTATTTTATAATCAACGTAACAATTCTAATTTCAACCCTACTTATAATTCTAGGTGGAGGAACCATCCTAATTTTTCATGGAAAAACTCAGGACAACAACCACCTCAATCTGTAGGACAACCTTTTATTGAACAAAATGTAATGAACAATAGTTCTTTAAATTTAAATCAAACTCAACTAGTTCATGAACAAAATATTGAGAGACAATTAGCACACTTAATGCAAAGAGTAGAAACAACAATAAAGTCCAACTCCCAAATTGTTGCTTATGATCAAGCCATTAAAAGAATCGAGACACAACTAGACCAAATATCTAATTCACTTAATCTAAGAAACAAAGGTGCTCTTCCAAGTCAATCTGTTTAGAATCTCCGTTTACCTGATAGGCACATAGCTCGTGAAGGGGATGAACAACACCACACAGCTTAAGCTAATAAGGTTGCAATTTGGTGGTATCTATTTATAAACCACCTGATTTTCTTGTGAGCCATTAGAACTCCACAAGCATAGACATATATATATAAGCACTGTTTTTATTTCAATTATACTATTTCTATGAAAAGAAAAAATATATCACATTCTTATCATCATTCTTTATAGATGCATAACAATTGTATTCAATTTCTACAACATTACTTATGCATTTCAAATGACTTATCCTGTTAAATTCAATGCATTATTTAGCATGCATCACATTTTCATGATTGATATTGGGAATGTTTATTATATTCCTTATGTGTCATGTATTTTCCTGTCTATATTGAACTTTTCCATTTACATTGAGGGTAATGCAAAGTTAAAGTATGGGGGGGAGGTTTATGTTTAAGTATGTTAAAAATGTTCAAAATTTTAAAATTTTATTTTCCAATATTTGTGTTTTTTTTTTATTTTCACATCTTTAATATCTTTTATGTTTTTATTTGAGAACAAAACTCGAGGAATGTAAGTTTCAAGTGTTGCTATTAGAATTAATGGAAAGACCCTTTTATATTGAGAGGAGAATTTCCAAAGCCAATTCCAAGTAACCTATTGCCCTTAGAGGAGATGGATTTCAAATTAAATTGTGTAATGTGTTGAGTCTTCCTATTTCATTTGAATTAATGCCTCGTTAACCTAGTCTTTTAAAGTAAATTGTGTGGAGAGATAAACCTATGTCGAGTGCCACCATGAAAATGATCATGATAGGAAAAAAATTTCATTCTGGTGAGCATTATTCTAAGGTATCTTTCAAACTTCTCTGAGTTAGAGGATATGTGAACGAAGGTAGCAAGGGTATGAGCTTTAATATACCATGGAGTTCCTTTGAAAATTAGGTTATGAAGATATAAGGTGTTGAAACTGAACGATTAAGGGTCACTTATTAGTTTTTAAAAGTGCAATGCTAGTTATGTCATTTATTTTGTATTGTCATGATGAAAAAAAGAAAAGAAAAAAAGAGAAGTTGTTGAAAAAAAAAATGAAAATCAAGAAAAAAAGAAAGAAAGAAAGAAAAAAGAATCAAAGAAAAAAATCAAGGGATCAATGTCAATATGGGGTAGAAAAGGGAAATATTTGAAATCACTTGGGATATGAGAATGAAGTGGAATATTATAATATCAACAAATTAACATTTAGAGTAATGGTGTATTAATTGTCTTATCCCTTGTCTACCAGTCAAAGCATTTTCCAATATCTTAGAAAGGAAAGGAATATCTTAAATTACCCTCTTTTGTTGGTGAGATGTGTGCCTATTTTAATGATTTAATTCTTGATTGAGAGTAGTGAATGTGTGAATTCCTCTTACTTGTATAAGACAAATAGTTCTCATGAATAGGTGACTCCTTGTTCACATTTTAAAAGTGAGTTTATTCAATTTAAGGGCAAGGAGAGGGAGTGTTGTAAGATTGAGTCACCTCATTCCCCTGAAATTTTTATAGCAACAGGTGATTCAAACGATCCTTTGGTTGGTTATGTTTCCCTTCTTTCTCTCTTTTTATTTCTTTGGACTTTGTAGGTGTATCCACTG
Source organism: Amphibolis antarctica (assembly GCA_024699675.1). NCBI lineage: Eukaryota > Viridiplantae > Streptophyta > Magnoliopsida > Alismatales > Cymodoceaceae > Amphibolis > Amphibolis antarctica. Next base: position 114,306 of record JAMKPZ010000209.1, read on the forward strand.
AAAACCCTCTGAAGACAACTCCGCCACTAGGGTAACCTAGGGGTTTAAAGGCTTGCTGCACCTGCTAAGTGTAGTCATGTTCCCTATGAAAGTGGCCTAACATAGTTTTAATTAATTTTATTTAGTAGTTTTTATTACTTTCATAGTTTTTATAGTCTTATTTTAGTATTTTGCTAAGAGACTAGCAAAACTTAAGTATGGGGGACTTATTCAAACTCAAAAGTATGCATTTTATGGATATTAATTCATGTGTTTTAATGAGTTTTAGTTGCATTTTACATTAAATAATGATGATTACAATGTTAACTATACTTTTGAGCATTATGTATGTTTATTCACTTTAATGATGTACGAATTAAGTTTTAAGTCGTAAATTATATTTGTGGTGATTACTTACTAAAAAGGGAATGATTGATTGATAATTGACTTTTTAGGTTGCTGGTAAATTGATTAATTCACAGAAAAAAATCACAATTTATATCTAAGTTGCAGAGTCCGCGGGTTGACCCTTTAAACCACGAACTTACTCGTGGGTTAACTAAGTAAACCGCAAGGTTGTGTCATGTTTATTTTGTGTGATGAATTTCATTGATGTAATATTGATTATAATTATAATGAAGGATTAAACATGATGAATTATTTCTCTTATAATGTGATGTGCTTCACAAAAGGTATTCCTTAATGAGCATTTGCAGGGAAATTCGATGAGTAATTGCAGGAAAATTTATATAAGAGTAGAATTGAGAAATTTAATTTAGTTGATGCTCGACCATGGAGAACGTGGACGAATAAGACAAAGAAGTGGGCTCGCATAAAACAAACTCACATGTCTAGATGTACACCGCGTATTTAGGTTAATAGGATAGGGATAGCTTCCTCATACGAGTCATTGCATCTTTGTTCGTCGATGACGCTTCCTTAGCTCTTGTCCATGGTGTCGGCTCTGATACCAAATGGAAGATTCAACAACGATGCTATGCTGGATCTATTATTTTTGATGTTATGGTAACTAGAGACAAAAAGGGTGAACACACGAGAGTGAGAAGTGGTGTTAGGGCATTCCAAAGGATCCCACGCAATATTTATATTAGGAAAGAGAAAAAAAATCATTACAAGTTTAGTCGTTACTATTAGGGTTGCATGGTGTGGAGACGGTCTTCTATTAGAGAGTAGGTGGAAGTCGGGTCCATGAGGTGGTAGCTGTGAAGCAGCAACCGAGTGCTGATGTGTTCAAGCTGCAGGAGTGAAGAGTTGACTTCTGCCAGAGAACAAGCGAATGCTAAGATGACAAGGCGACAACCAAGTATCGGGCATTCGAGTTGTGTAGAGGGTCAGGAGCAAAAGCGCAGGACCTTAACCTTACAGCTTTAAGTCTATGGCTTAAGATTACGACTGTAAGTATACTGAGATAAGTCTATAGACTAACGTAGAGATACGAGAGGGCGGGAGCTGAAGACCAGTGGAGCGAGAGCTTGACTCGACTAGCTAGGCAGCAGCTAGCCCAGGAGGACTGGCAATGGGGTCAATCCAGCGGCAATTGGCTGGAGGACCGTGCGGCTAGAAGACAAGTCACAAGCAGCTGCAGTTCCAACAACCGGGGATATCCATGCGACTGCTGGGTGGTGATAAGCTTGAGGCTGGCGATATGTTCGAGGGTCCGTCTCTTAGGGTTCTCTTCTGTATTTCCTTATATATAAGGTGTAATGTATCTTGTTGAGATACACCGATGAGTGACATTGCTGTAATGGAGAAGAAGATGTAAGTGCAAGTGGGAGAGATCGATAGATCAATTCGTATGATTGCCTACTGGTGACATGAAGATTGAAAGAGCATCAGCACCTCGTGAAGTAGGCTGTTCTGTCGAACCACGTAAAATCATGCATCTACTTCTTCCTTCTTCCCCCTCCTTCTTCCACCTATACGATACTGTGAGAGAGAGCTTGTGTTTCGTCACTGGCAAACAACTTGAAAAGATGCACATTGTTGGGACACGTATGAGTTGAGGAGTGTCGGGCAACCGTGACGTGGTCGCAGAAAGAGGATCATTTTTCCCAATAGTTACAACGCTAGTTGGGTTGGGCCCTCACACTAATAAAAGACTTTACATATTTCCCTTTCTTTTAGCCCCCCTCAAAATTGGCACATCTATAAGCCCAAGTTTTGGAAGAAATTTTGTAAAAACATATGCTATTTGTTCATCTGAGGAGACATATTCTGTTCGAAGAGCTTTAGCAACCCCCTTTTTCCATATGAAATGATAGTCCAGAGCTATGTGTTTAGCTTTAGTGTGGACTGGATTGTTGGAGAGGCAGACAACACCTTTGTTGTCACATCTGATAATTAGTGTCTTTTCAAGCTTTAAATGCATTTCATACATCAAGTGTTTGATCTAAGTTAACTCCGTAGTCGCTATTATTCGATATTCAGTTTCTGTACTACTTTAAAAATAGTAGGTTATTTTTTGACACTCCATGCTATATAGTTTTCTACCAGTTTTACACACAAACCAAAAACTAAACATCGAGTCATAGGACATAATGCCCAATCTACATCACAATAGGCAAATAAAAATAAATTTTTATTTGCATTGCCTTTTAGATATCACAAAACCTATTTCAATAAGGCAAAATGCAAGTTTAGAGGATTATGCATGGATTGACTTAAGACATTAACAAGAAAACACACATCTGGCCTAGTGATGCATAAATATTGTAAATTTTTATCGAAAATAATGAGTGAAACTGAAATCCTTATATCACTTGTGAGTCCTTTCTCACTAATCAATTTGTTTTAGTCAAGTAAAATCTACATTGTATCAGAGTTAGCTCACACATGTAAGTTGTTATGTAAAGTACTCTAATGAGAAGTTTACAAGCACATGGGTGTGTTGGGAAAAATACTCTCACATCGAAAATAATGAGTAAAACTAATATTCTTATCTGACTTATAAGTCTTTTCCCACTAATCAATTAATTTTAGCAAAATAAAATCCATAGATACACAAGTAATGTATATCAAAAGTTTCATTTAGGTCAATTTTAGCTGGTTCCTAAAATTACTGTTAACATTATTATTATTCTATATATTTTAATATATACATTTTTATCATCTTAATTACTATTAACTTTATTTACAAAATTAACTTTAATTTTAATTTTATTCAATCGTTAAAATCGACAAAAATTTACCACAAACAAGACTAAAAAAATCTCTTTTCATTCTTTCAATGCAAGATTTTATTTTTTCAGTGTAACATGCAATGAAAGCAGCAGATTTTTTTTCTCTTTTCTACAGAAAATTATCACATGATGATGCCAAGCAACGTACTTCAGAGGTTTGAGGGTATCTTGGCAGAGCATCCAGAGGGCTTTGACAACTTTGGGAAAGCTGACGATGATGCGTCACACCTTCCCCGAACCGGCTGAGTGGGAAAAAATCTTGGACCTGTGAAAGCTGAAAAGACAAAACTTGCAGGTATTTTTACAGATTTCATTTGTTCTCCTCTCTTGTTATATCTAACCTTTTACCGGTACTGTTCATTATTAATATCATTAATTTTCCGTAGATTCTTTTCATATACCTTGAAATACAACACATTATTATTTGTATTAGCTCATTTACAGGTTACAAGAAAAATAATGAAAAGAGTTGTTGAATACTGCAAGTTCTGGTTTATATGTCAAATTTTAACTTTTATTACTATACATTATTAAAGTTGATAAATAACATTATATTATATTGTATAAATAGTTAACAGTATAAAAATTAAATAACAAAAATTGTAAATAAATATAACTTTAATTTTAACTAATAATAACTTCAATCGAATTCAATTACAATACAAGAACTAAATTTGAAAATTTAAGATTTTGTTTAGCAAAATTAATAAGTGAGGTGAACTTGAAACGTATATTTTTTTATGTCAACACTATTCCTATTACATAATTTGTTAAAACGTATACTTTATATAGTAAAAATTCATATAAATCTTATTTTTAAATGATGCTTAAATAAACATAGCTTAAGTTTTATAAAGAAATGTAATGGATGACTGTCAGAAAAAATCGATACATGCTTAATGAAATAAATAATATTTAAGTTACATAATGTGTAATAAAAATTTATATTTAAAAATTTACGTAAAATTAAAAATAAAAATTATACAAAACTTAAATACATAGATAGAGTCCATGTAAAAACAGTTGAAAACACTAATCTCTCAATCAACGTGGACCGCAGGCTGGAAAAGTGGGGGTGGCTCCCAGCCATTACCGTGCCGGCAGCCGGCGCTAGCCGCCGAGCGGTAGCACTCGGGCGAACTGAAAGTGACAGAAGAAAGACGCGCCGCCGAGAAGACGACGAAGGCCACAGAAGAGTCTGCCGCAAAATAACCGACCGGGATGTCGTCCGCTTTTCTCTTTTTGGCAAATGAGACGGTGTCGTCCTCTTTCATCGTCGGAAAAAGACCTCGCCTCCGTTGTCCAACAAATCACCTCGGCCTTTTCCGATCAACCGTACCATCTCGCTTCCTCCGCATCATCGGCCGTCGAAATCTGCCAATGTCGGCTGTCTTCAACCTCCTTCACCCTTCTCTCTCTCTCTCTCTCTCTCTCTCCGTATAGGCCACAGCCGTTCAACAGCACGTTTTCCGATGGCATCGTCGTCACCATATTGGCATATTCCCCTCCGGCCCTACCACTCCTGCCACGTCTCGTGCTCCGGCCCCTTGACCGATTAATTATTCAAGCCTGTTCGGTCTCGTGGTCGGAGAAAGCAGTGGCGCAGTGGCGCAGTGCCGTCGTCCGCCGCTGGCATGCATCTACACCACCTGCGTCGGCGCAGGCCGATGCCGTGCGTGCTTCTTGTCCGCTTCCGCTCCTCCTGGTGGGTCGATGATGCGGAAGGAAGCAGTGATAAATTTTTATCACGCAATAATTAAAATCTACTTTTTTATTTATTAATTAAATTTGAATTATTATTATTATTATTAAGTATTAACATTAATAAATAATATTAACAAATAACACTATATTTATAATATTCCCAACAAATATAACTTCAACCATAAGTAACAATAATTTCAATCAACTTTACGAACTAAAGTTAAAATTACAAATAACCGTAATCTATGTGTTTGTTTTCCTTAATTTTTCAATATATTTAAGAGAGAGAAAAATATTATGAAATTTTTTAGTGATATATGAATCTTTTTTCGTAATGCTTATTTAAGGAGCGGAAGAGGTCTCTGGAATAATACTTCACTGACTCCGGCATCCACCGTACGGCTTCCACGGAGTTGCACCGACGAGCATGATCGGCGCCGGGGACTTCTACAGCGTGATGTGCGCAATGGTGCCGCTGTACTTCGCCATGTTCGTGGCCTACGGCTCCGTGCGGTGGTGGAAGGTCTTCACCCCGGGACAGTGTTCCGGCATCAACCGCTTCGTGGCCGTCTTCGCCGTCCCCATCCTCTCTTTCCACTTCATCTCCCAGAACGACCCCTACGCCATGGACTTGCGCTTCCTTCTTGCCGACACCCTCTCCAAGCTCTTCGTCCTCCTCGTCCTGTCTCTCTGGTCCCTCCTCCTCTCCCGTTCCGGCCTCGACTGGCTCATCACCCTCTTCTCCGTCTCCACCCTCCCCAACACCCTCGTTATGGGTATCCCCTTGCTCAGAGCCATGTACGGCCACTTCACCCAGAGCCTCATGGTCCAGCTCGTCGTCCTCCAGTGCATCGTCTGGTACATCATACATCTCTACTGTTAGAATACACAGTTTCAATGTAGTGATCTGAGTTATATCATGGAAGAAGGATCTTTCTCTCAAGTTTTCAAAGACTTTTAAAAGTATATTTTTAAATGATATCTCTATAGATTTGTGTGCGTGTCGCATGATCGATGACCATTATGATCAGGTACACGTTGCTGTTATTCTTGTTCGAGTACCGGGCGGCGACGATTCTCATCAGAGAGAACTTTCCCGGCCAAATGGCGGGGTCGATAACCAACATCGAGGTGGACGGAGACGTGATCTCGCTCGACGACGCTGGGGACCGTCTGCTGGCGGAATCGGACACGGATTGCAACGGCCACGTCCGCGTACGCATCCACCGGTCAACATCTCGGCAAGGGTCAACGGAGGCGAGCTCCGTCACGGCTCGACCCTCCAACCTCTCCGGGGCGGAGATCTACTCCGTAGATACCCGGGGGTCCTCCGACGCGTACTCGCTCCAGCCCACACCTCGGCAGTCCAACTTCGAGGAGGTGGACTTGCCGGTGTCCATGTCGGACGCGGCCACTCCGGTGTGGGCCAAGTCCCCGGTCTCCTCGGGGCTGAGGGTTTACCAGCCGAGGTACTCGCCGACGGCGAACGTGGCGGTTTTGTGGGAGCGGAAGGAAGAGGCCGAGGAGGATGAGGAGGAGGAGCGGCAAGGGAGCAAGCAATCTAGAGGTGCGTTTGTAGCCACTTTTAAAAGTTCTTAAACAGGAAGAAAGTCTTTCACAACTCGGAAAGATAAAATTCACTGCATCACATTTGATTTAAAATCATTAAACACTTCCTTGCACTTACGATAAATCTTAAGTATTTTTCTTACACCGTCCTCAAATTAGAATAACTCAGACACTTCTACAAATATAATATAAAAATACACTTTTAAAAAATTTTAAATAAAAAAAAATTACATTATAAAAATAAAGTCTATTACATTACACTATTTCGACAACGTGGCCATTGTGCAGGCAACGTTGGGAACCAAGTCCACCGCGCGCGCTGTTGTCCTCTTCCTGTCGTACGGTCGTAGTACTGAGTCACGTTGATTTGTCGTCTTGCCGGCGACCTTGACGCCACTCCGTCGATAAAAATCCTCTCTTTATATTAGTGTATTCCTTACCATTTTTCATTCATCGAATCTTGATTTTCGAATTCACGATCGATCCGTCAGTAACTATTCCACATCACTTTGATTGGTTTTACCGTAATGACGATGATGATGACGACTAATTGTTAATCAATGTGCAGTGGAGAAGGAGCAGAGCTTCAGAAGCACGACCAAGTTCATGGACGCGGGTGACGATCCGGAAGGGAAGGAGGGGGGGCAACAGATGCCGGCAAGTGCGGTGATGCTGAAGCTGATACTGACCATGGTGGGAAGGAAGCTGTCGAGGAATCCCAACACCTACTCCAGCCTGCTCGGCTTGCTGTGGTCCCTCGTTTCCTACAAGTACGTACGTACGTGCGTAGCTGCCGAGATCGACCGATCGATTAATTTAATAAGTATCCTGAATGTGTATGTCGCCGGTGCTTCTTCAGATGGGGGGTGAGAATGCCTAGTGTAGCCACCAACTCCATCAGGATCATCTCCGACGCAGGGCTTGGGATGGCCATGTTCAGTCTTGGTATGAAGACGATGATAAGAGATTTAATTATTTATTACGTATATGTATAGACATGTGCATATGTATGTGTGTGTATATATATATATGTGCAGGACTATTCATGGCACTGCAGCCAAGGATCGTAGCATGCGGTGGGAAGGCGGCGAGCATGGCCATGGCCATTCGCTTCCTGTGCGGCCCGGCCGTCGTCGCTGCTGCTTCCGTTGCCGTTAGGTTGAGGGGTCCTCGTCTCCGCACTGCCATCGTTCAGGTGCCTTCCTCTTCTGATCATCATCGCACTTTGTGGTCGTTGAAATTAATACGCTCCCCAAAGTCCACTAGATTATTTTACAGTATAAATTTTTTTTGAAGAATATATATTTATTTGCACACACAAATATATATCCGTACACACACACGCACATATATATATATATATACACATACTAACACATATTTATACATGAGACGATGCGTGCAGGCAGCACTGCCGCAAGGGATAGTGCCATTTGTCTTCGCGAGGGAGTACGCGTTGCACCCAGACATCCTCAGCACGGGGTACGTAAGATTTAATTAAACCAAACAACACATGATATACACATACAATTAATCAACTAAGCTACCATGAAGCTCTTTCTAGCTGGCTAATTAATTAAACACGCGCGCATCCATCTCCCGTTAATTGTTTCTACTTTACTTCTTCCACGTTAATATGTTATATATGTATGTGTTATTGATCGGCGTGAATGCATGGATCGATCGACCTGTCCCCGGCTTAGCTCGTTCAATTCCGTTCCGTCCCATCCTTTTGCATGCAGGGTCATCTTTGGGATGCTCGTGTCCTTGCCTGTCACGCTTGTCTATTACATACTCCTTGGTCTGTGAAAGGTGTGGGACGAAGACATCGACGTCGACCGCTCACCACCCCGGTCCCTTGCATGTTTCGCCGTTTCAGAATAAACTGATCGATCGATCGGTTTCACACATGCATGAACCTACTTATTGTTGCATGTGCATGTACAGTTGCTTAAGATGTAGTTGTTCCAGCAATCAATGATCGAGAGATCCCGCATGTGAGATTTTTTTTTATTTTGCTTTCAAATTGATGGTAAAACAGCCGCAGCGGCAGCGGATCATGAATAATTATCATATTTTAGGGTCCGTTGTAACCAAACACTAATCTTGCAGGAGTTTTGATGTAAATAATAAAAACTCATAAGTAATATAAATGTATCAAACTCTTAATTACATTGATCATTTTTGATGTAAAATTATTTTTCACAATACGTAACTAGGCTTGTGAGTATTAGAGAATTCTACATGACTTTATATGTGTAATATGTTTAAACTTATTTTGATATTTTGTAAATTTTATATTATTAAAATTAATTAATTAATAAAAAAATTTAAAATTTTAATTTTACTCATTGTTGTGTGAAACTATTTTTCACATGAGAGATTTTTTTCACGTAAGAGATTTGGGATATGTTTGTTTATATGGTAAAATTAGGTAATATAAATTAGATTTACGTTTTAAAAAAAATATGTAAGTATTTTGATATAATTTTTAATATAAAATATTAAATTTATTTAATAAATATTATAATATATAATAAAAAATAAAAATATATAATAACAAATATATAAACAAACAAAACCGACAACTTCCCACCGGTTTGACCGTAGGATGTTTCCGAGGACAACTTTTCAGGAGTGACGCCCGAGCATGGTTGTCACGTGTCAATCAAATTCTCTCTTTTAAAATTACCGTTTTAAGATAATTTTACCGCATCTTCGATCTTAAAATAATAAAATTAATCCATCAAACCTTCCTTCGTGCGCATCGTACGAAACCCTTGTTCGTTTGTTTAGTTCGAAAATTCTAAGGTGTCCTTTGTTTTTTTAATTTTAATTTTACATATATTTTATATATTATTATTATCATATAAATTTATATATATAAATTTTTACTTTATAATTTACTATATAACTCTTTATCGTTATTGAAATTGAAGTCAGAACTGAAATTAAATAAACAAACAAGACCTAAGTTTCTATGGAATTTATATTTTATTTGGTAAAATTTATATATTAAATAATTTAAATTTTAATAGTTACAGTAAAAAAAATTATTTTTATTATATCACCGTAAAAATATTTATAAACTTTATTATGAAAGAAAACCTTAAAGACAATATGAAGAGAGTTAGAAAAAATTCTAAGATAAGTTAAAATTAGAGACAAAAAATATTGTTAAATAGACATCTTTTGAGAATGACAACCTCAAACTTCTTACAAATTTTCACGTGTCATTATTACAATATACATTTTTATAAATAAATTTTCACTTGATAATTTACTATATAATTTTAACATTATTTTTGCAAAATTATGTTAGGATTCAACAGAGAGGAGGAATTGACTAAGGAAAAGGGAAGAAGAAAGTAATGGTTAAAGATTTTTGGTAAAAAGTTAGGATTTACATTCATGATAAACTATCTCTTTTATATAGTCCAAAAGTAAAAAAAACAAAAAACTAGATCTAATAAATAAAAAACATATTAACAAGGCCCAAGCCCAACACTTTCCCTCAATTTGGAGCATAGATGTTATCTAGGCCCAACTTGCATGTAAGATATTTGAATCTGTTATGCAATAAGGGTTTGATGAAGATATCGGTAATTTGTTCATTGCTTCTAAGATATTCAGTCTCAATAATGCGTTCAAGTTTCTTGTGAACTAAATGACAATTAATGTTAATATGCTTTGTTCATTCATGAAAAATAGGATTGGTGGCTGTGTTTTGAAGCCTTGTTATTGCAAAAAATATTGGTTGGTTCCTGCATATCAATACCAAGATCTTTAAGGACGTACCTTAGCCACATAATTTCAGTAGTGCAACTTGCCATGGATTGGTACTCAAACTCAATGGAGGATTTAGAGAGGATACTCTATTTCTTAGTCTTCAAGAGATTGGTGACCTGCCAAGAAAAACAATATATCTAGTGATGGATTTAATAGTGAAGGTATAGTTTCGCCAATCTGCATCACAATATGCCCTAAGATCAAAGGTATCATTACCATGAAAAGTAATGCCTTGACCAGGATTATTCTTCAAGTAACATACAACTCGAAGTGCCACATCATAATGATCTTGAAAAGGTTTAGTAACAAAGTGACTTAAATGATTTACAGTAAAAGATATGTCAGGTTGAGTAATTGTAAGGTAAATTAACTTACCAATGAGTCTTTTGTAAGCAAATGGGTCTATTAGAATAGTACTACTGTCATATTCTAATTGCAAATACCTTTCCATGGGCACATTAGCTGGTTTACTTCCCATCAGTCCTATTTCTTCAAGTAAGTCGAGTATATAATTTTGTTGACAAACGTTCAATCCTTCTTTGGAATTGGCTATCTCTAATCCTAGGAAGTATTTCAACTTTCCTAGGTCTTTAATGGCAAAGCTATTGTTGAGAAGATGTTTCAAGTGTTGAATTTCCTTATTGTCATTTTCTGCAATAAGGATGTCATCTACAGAAACAAGTATAATAACATGAACACTATTGCGTTTTAAAGTAATTAAGGAGTAGTCAACTTTGCTTTGTTTGTAGTCGGCTTTAATAATATTGTTGGACAATGTGTGGAACCAATTTTGTGAAGCTTGTTTCAAACCATAAAGTGATTTCTTAAGCTTGCAGACTTTATGGCTGTTTACTTGCTCCCCCTAAAGATATAGCCCATGAGGTTGTTTCATGTATACCTCTTTAGTCAAGTCTCCATGTAAAAAGACATTCATGATGTCCAATTGTTGAAGATTCCATTTAAGTTTGGTAGCAACAGTGAGGGTGGCACGTAAAGTGGAAATTTTAGCTACTGAAGCAAATGTTTGATCATAGTTGATGCCCTCTCGTTGAGTGAAGCCTTGAGTAACAAGGCAAGCTTTAAACCTATCAATGTTGCCATCTTCTTTTCTCTTGATCTTATACACTCATTTACATCTGATAGCTTCTTTCCCTTTTGGCAAATCAACTAAGTCCCATGTTCCATTTTTCTTAAGAGCTTCCAAGTCAATTTCCATTGCCCTTTTCCAATCTGGATTAGTAATAGCTTGTCCAAAATGTTTTGATTCAGTTGAACTATCAATGCTATTGATATAGTTGGCAAAACTAGATGAGAGCTTGTTGTAGGTAATGTAGTTCTTGAGAGGGAAGTCTATATGAGACTCTGTCCTACTTTAGTTGCAAATGTAATCGGAGTACTTGATTGGTGAGTGCCTTTCTCTTTCTCTTACTAAACCTGTGTGGTGTTCAGTAACCTGCTCAAGAGACACTAAATTTTGACTAGTAGTAACAAGAATGTTGTCATTTTGAGTAAGAGTGTCAGAGAGGATAACTTCAAGTTCCTCTTGACATGGTTCCTAAATGGCAAATCTATGTCAATAGGCTAAAAATCCTTTTTAACATCCTTAGTAGTGTTTTTGAAAGGAAAGAGTTCTTCATTAAAAGCAACATCATGACTAACAATGAATTTCTGATATTGCATATCATAAAGACTATATCCCTTTTGTCCTAAAGGATATTCCATGAAAACACATTTATTAGATCTTTCGTGAAACTTATGTTTAATCACAAAAGTTTTAGCATAAGCAAGACAACCAAAAACCCGAAGTTGATTATAATTAAAATCCTTGCCATACAGAACAAAATATGAAGTTTTATTTTTGAGAACACTAGGCAAATAATTTATTAAGAAAATTGCTGCTCTTCCCAAAATCTTATAAGGACTCTTGAATGAAATTTTATGGCTCTAGCAATATCAAGTAAGTGTCTATATTTTCTTTCAACAATAGCATTTTGTTGCGACATGTAAGGACAAGTATGCTGATGCAAAATGCCTAAAGTTTCAAGAAGACCTTTGACATCCTTGTTAATAAATTTAGTTCCATTGTCAGTTCTAATTGCTTTAACTTTAGAATTGAATTACATCTCAACAAAGGTGAAAATATATTTTAAATGGTGCAAATCTTGAGATTTACTACTCATGAAGAATAACCACATGAATTTAATATGATCATCTACAATAGTAAGAAAATAATGTGCACCTGATGTAGATGACTCATTAAGTGCACTTGGTGTATCAATTGAAATTTGTCACTACTGCTACTTTTACTTGTAGGATCCTAGTTTGCTTTCCTATCTTACAATGTTCACAAAAATCTATAGCAAAAATTTTGTAAACAAAAACCTCATTTATAACTAAAGTTTTCTTAGAGGACAGATGTCCAAATCTACAATGTCGAATGTCATTAGTAACATCTTTTAACATGATTAACATAAAAGTTTGAACTCAATCTAGAACTAGGATTAAAGAGAAACAAATCTCCATGTCTGTCAGCTACTCCAATCACCTTCTAACTCAATAAGTCCTATAAGATGCGGTGATCGATAAAGAAACAAACACTACAATGCAAAATGTCAACGATTTTTGCAACCAAAAGGAGATTAACATTAAAATTGGGTATGTAAAGGACATCTTTCAAGTTTATGTATTCATTTAAGTTCACTTTCCCTATTCCTGCTATAGTGGTACATTGATGATTTGGTAATTTAATAGATATCTTATTTGTAGGTGTGACAATATTGGTGACTTGATTTTCATCATGCGTCATGTGATCCGTTGCATCACTATCTATAATCCAACTATTCAAAGCATTCAAACTATTACAAAGATTTGCATACTTACCTGTCATGTTGGAAACACTCAAGTTGCATTCTCAGCATCACTATTTAGAAGGCTAAGCAACTTGGCAAAGTGATCTGGATTAAGCTGGCCATGATTTTGTAGTATCTGTATGACATACACTGGCTGTCTTTCTAGGATTTTTGTAGTACAGTTTATGTCCAAGTGGAAATCCATTCAATCAATAACATTTTTCTTTGGTGTGTCCTATTTTCTTGCAGTTGGTACAAAAACATTTTCCCTTCTTGCCAGAATTTTCACTGGTATTCTTGAATTTTCCAACTTGGAGGGCAATAGGATCATTCAGGACAACACAACAAAGTTCCTTTTGTCTTTCATCTCGAAGGGTCATGCTGTATACGTCATTCATGTTTGAAAGTGGTGTGGTTGCTAAGATCTGGTTGTGAATGACGTTGAAGGTATCATTTAATCTCATTAGAAAATCAATGATCTGATTCTTTTTGTTCTCTTTCTGCTGCTTCCTTGTAAATTGTGCATTGGCTGCCATTACTGCAATTACTAGGCCCAGTGCAGAGATGCTCAGTTGATCCCATGGTACCTTTAACTTACCAAAGTAGGTGGTTATGTTGCTACTTTGTTGTTTTAAATCACTAATAGTTTTTCTAACTTGGTATAGTTTAGTTAGACCTTTTTGTTAATTTATAATTTTTTAAATCTTGAAACTTTGAATTCAAATACAAGTCTTTTGTAAATTGCGGTGAATCTACGAGCATACTATTGAATCAACGGGTGAATCTTATATGGATGGTGTTTAAGGTTTCGTTTCAGTTACAATATGTTTAATTTCTATAACAACCGATAATATATAAATTTTTATTTAATTTTAATTATTTTACTTTCCAATGACGAAAATCGGCCTTTATTTTCAAACGAAGCTTGTGGCAAGCATGCTCTCGACCGGCGTTGACGTGGACGAGGACGCTGACGGACACAGCCGCACGCAGCGTGGCTTGTCGCGGAATCCGACGGCGGTCGCCGGCGTGTGAGAGGAAAACCGGAGAGGTTTTGGGGGGGTCAAAACCCGGAAGGGCCGGAACCACCGTCAAACACACCCTATATATTATAAATAATCACAATTAAAAGTATCTTAAATATTTATCTAACATTTTAAATGTATTGAATACCCACAATTTAATGCAATGTAAGCATTCTTCTTATAATTTAGATAAATTATTAAAAAATCTATCAATAATTTTACGGTAATGTTTTTTCAATCTTCATATTTCATGGTATAAATGTAAACTTTCGTTCACACAATTTACTATATATTTTTATTGTAAATTTTTTAATTATATTTAATAAATTAATTAAATAATTTATGTATTAAGATATAATTTATTGTAAGATATATGTTAAATTATAAGATAAAATTTTATGTATTGAAATTTATAGAATAATAATAATATATAAAAGTTTATAAAAAAATCTTATCTTGGAGCCAACGCCCAAGTCCGCACGCACGGTAGTCGCCTTCAGTTTATTTTTGGTAATTTGGACGTTACGGAAACCACGTGTTGCCGAAATGGGATGCGCACGAGGAAACCCCAGCACGACGCCTTCCTCGGATGTTTCCGGTAATTTCCAGAATCATCTCGGAACAATTCGATGAAAACATTGGATGCGTTTGCGTTTGTAAAATAATTATTTTTAATTTTAAAAATTAAATAAAATTGAAGTTAATTTAATTTTTTAAATAAAATTAAATTTATATAATAATAAAGTTCGTAAATATTTTAATAAATGATATAATAAAATAAATGTTTTTATTGTAACTATCAAAGATAAAAATAAAAAAGAATTTTTTTATCTCGTAAATTATGTCGACCTAAAAGAAATATGAACATCAAACTCATTTAATTTATTAACTTTTCTAAACAAAGTCCTTGCTTCAATTTTAGTTACAACTACAAGATAAAAGTAAGGTTAAAAATAATTTTGTAAAAGACATTAGAATTTGATAGGAGTACAGGACACATTAAATATGTGTTTTACAAATAATATAAAGTGTAATAGGACAGACACATTAAGGAGTATAGGATACATTAGAATTTCTCCTCGCCTAATTGAAACGAATAATATAAGTACGAAGAAGCGGAAACCAGGAAGAGAAACGGGGGTCCGTCCCACCGTAAACCACGCAAGCGTCTGTCGCCTCGCCGCTGGAAAGATGACAGACTGCGGCGAGTAAAGGAAAAGCCGCGATTTTTATGCGCCTTCTCTTCCCCGAGCAAAGAGGACCGTCTTCTACTTGCGTTGTTTGACCGTAGATCGTCGATGTCGTATTATAAATAGAGCCGCAGGCAAGCACTTACCCAGCATCTGTAGGCGAAGCGAAGTACAAGCGTTGGTCGGCGAATTATTCTACATCGTTCGGAGGTTGATTGGAGGAGGAGAGATTGGAGGAGGAGAGATCGGAGAAGGATTCGTTGGGGAAGAAGGGCGTCGAAAGCATGGCGAGCACGGCGGGAAAGGTCATCAAGTGCAAAGGTAAGGGAAGGGCTTCGATCCGATAGCTGGATTGGGGGAAATTTTTTAAAAAAAAGCGATCCGCATCCGATCGATCTTCTCTTGTTTTATTTATGTATTTATTTTTGTGTGATCGAGCTTTCCTTTTTGGGTCTACTCTGGAAAATTGGTGTTCCGTTCGTTGTTTCCCTTTTGTGTGATTGAGCTTGCTCAGATTTTATCTCTATAATATTGCGGTGGAGGGCTTGCCTTCGTTCTGATCCGCTTTTGTTTTTCCGGTGGTGGTGGCAGCTGCTGTCGCATGGGAGGCAGGGAAGCCTCTGTCGATCGAGGAGGTGGAGGTGGCGCCACCGCAGGCCGACGAGGTTCGCGTCAAGATCCTCTTCACCGCCCTCTGCCACACTGATGTGTTCTTCTGGGAAGCTAAGGTTCGTTCAATCGATTCATTCTTCGCTTGGACTCGTTTGGGGATCTGGGTGTTGATCGTGCCTGCCTTTTCACACTCTTGCAGGGGCAAACTCCTGTGTTTCCTCGAATCCTTGGGCACGAGGCGGGAGGGTGAGTCTTCTTTCTGGTCCTGTTTCTTTCGAATCCTGTTCATTGACAGTCTTGTTACTTGTAAATATTACAATACTCTGATGAATGAATCCACATGCGTCACTTGGTTTTATTTCTTGCTCTTGAATTAGAAATCTTGGTTACACTTATCTATCAATAGCTTATTGAATGCACGTGCCTCTGTTATTCTTCTGATACCCACATCGGCGATGGTTGTGTCCAGCATTGTCGAGAGTGTCGGCGAAGGTGTGACGGATGTGGCGCCGGGGGATCATGTTCTTCCTGTGTTTACCGGTGAATGCAAGCAATGCCGCCACTGCAAGTCCGAGGAGAGCAACATGTGCGATCTCCTTAGGATTAACACCGACAGAGGGGTGATGCTTAGCGACGGCACATCTAGATTCTCCATCGATGGGAAGCCCATCTATCATTTCGTGGGAACCTCTACCTTCAGTGAGTACACTGTCTGCCATGTTGGTAGCCTGGCCAAGATCAATCCAGAAGCCCCTCTCGACAAAGTTTGTGTTCTTAGCTGTGGAATCTCAACAGGTAACGCCGTGCCGTCATGTTCTTACTTCCTCCACATCAACACCTCTTTTTTAGGCCGTATTTGGTAATATAGAGTTGATGTATAATATTTTTACCAAAAATATATGTGAATAGTAATTATAAACCGTTTCTTTTACTGTTACACCTAAATTTGAATTGAAGAAAATAATCTTATCTATTTTTGTGGCTCCAGGATTCGGTGCAACCGTCAATGTTGCAAAACCTAAGAAAGGCTCCACCGTGGCCGTCTTTGGATTGGGTGCTGTTGGTCTCGCTGTAAGTCCCGTTTGCATGTCCACGCCTTCTGCAACTTCACTTCTTTACTGTTGTTGAAACTGAAACATCTCGTTACTATCTTTTCTACTGCCTCCTAATTTTGTTGATCGTGGTTGAAATTTTTTTTGGGTAGGCTTGTGAAGGGGCAAGAGTTGCCAGGGCATCGAGAATTATCGGTGTGGACATCAACTCCAACAGATTTGAAGAAGGTAAATTGATTGTTGTACTTGCCTCAAGTCCTCCTGTAATGAGATGAGATGTGTTCTGCTTGCTCACTCAATCTTCGATTCACCGCAGCGAGGAATTTTGGATGCACCGAGTTTGTGAACCCAAAGGACCACAGCAAACCTGTTCAAGAGGTTGGTTGGTTGGTTGGTTTTGTTTCAGAGTATGTGTTATCATTCATCCAAAGCTTTTTGGTCTTCCCGGTGATCGACCGATATGATTTTGTGCTTGAGCAGGTTCTGAAGGAGATGACCGATGGGGGTGTGGACCGAAGCGTGGAATGCACCGGCAATATCAACGTCATGATATCTGCATTCGAATGCGTCCATGATGTAACGATGATTCCAAATCGATAGGATGATGCTAGTAGAAATCGATGCAGCGGAGCCTGATTCCTCATCACATACTAATCGATGTGGTTTTGTTGCTCTGTAACTCAGGGATGGGGTGTTGCGGTGTTGGTCGGGGTACCTCCCAACGACGGCGTATTCCGGACGCATCCTGTGAACTTCCTGAACGAGAAGACCTTGAAGGGGACTTTCTATGGGAACTACAAGCCACGCAGCGACATTCCCGGGGTGGTCGAGCTCTACATGAACAACGTAAGCAGCTCCTGCCATTGTTGGAGCTGGTCTTCTGCTTGCATCTGCTTGATCTTCTTGTGCTTCGATGTTGCAGGAGCTGGAGGTGGACAAATTCATCACCCATTCCTTGCCGTTCGAGGAGATCAACAAGGCGTTTGATCTGATGCTGAGTGGCCAAGGCATCCGCTGCGTCATGCACATGGACCATTGAAAGGTTTCGCTGCTGCTTGCATAGAAAGTAGTTAATTAACTAATCTACAGCACAATAAGCGACGTCTCACCTGTTCCGATACGAGACGAGGCTGGCTCTCCTTCCATCTCCGGCGGGGGGCGTGGATTGTGGCTTTTCTAGGGTTTTGGCGGATGAGGCGGCGATCAAACACGTGTGTCGTTCTTTTTGGTTGTCTTTGTACTAGTGATGAACGAACGTTTAATGTTGCTTTGCCGTCGAAATGAACCGTTTTAGTCGAGCCAAAGCTTCTTTTCTTATGTGCATGTTTCGTATTACGACTCGTGACAACTGGATCACGTGGCGTCCAACCAACACATTCACGTTTGCTTTGAGAATTTGATCCTAAAAATTAGAAATAATCGTACGGCATCGTTTATTGCTCCGAAGGACAGGCGGACAACATGGAAACGGTGGAACAAATGCGGTTGTTTGGTGTTTCCATTAATGGCGATGAGGATGATAACAAACACTTCATGCCCCTCCGTATTATAATCTCGCCACTGCGAGAGAATAATTTTTGAATTTAACGAATCACTAATTTCGAAAATGCATATCGCTTTTACGAAAGTTTGGTGTTTTCGTTGTGGGTGGCTTCTTTTTTACGTAATTGCAGGATACTTTTTTGTTATCAATTGTTTGTTCGTTCGTAACATGTTGAACGATTTGGTGTAAAATTATGGATTACATTGACTGAAAACCTTAGATTGTTGTGGAGTGGCTAACAGGGTACTGTGTAGACGTGTTTTGCCAATGACTTTTACCCTTACACTAGATTGAATTCGACTGTTATCTTCATCAAGGTTGACATCATTGTCATTTTTTGGAGGTCCAATCCTTTTTCGAGCATCTTCTTCATTTGTTAGGTTCTTAAAATACTTCAGTAATTTCCATGTTTTCGTTGCGGACTTATTAACTTGAGGTCATTATCACATTTTTTACGGTTTTATTTTATTTTGGGGTTTTGGTCTAATCTAGTAATCTCTTTATCTACTCGTATTACTTGTCATTTTGCAGGCAGTCTAAATTTGATGAATAATATCTTGAGCTATTTTTTATTTAAAAAGAGAGTAAAAACTAAGCAAATTTTTAATAAGGAGGTATTTATAGATTTGCATTTTAAGTATGAAACTATTGTTATTAGTGTTATTTTAATGTATGATATAATATTTTGACAACTTGGGGAGGCATTTGGAATACGAAAATTTGCAACACATGTGATCTCTATAAATAACTCTTCTGTCCCATCGGCTCCGGCGAGAGGGAACGGAAAGAGCTGCCGCCAAGGCTGCTTTTAGTTTTGCACCATGAGGTCCACCACGTTCTTATCGGCTCTCCTCCTCCTCCTCCTCTTCTCCTCGTCACTGCGCTGCCACGGTCGCCTCCAGGTTGGGTTCTACGCCGACACCTGCCCTGACGCTGAGTTCATTGTCGCCTCCGCCGTCAACCTCGCCGTCAAGTCGGACCCCACCGTTGCCGCCGCCCTCCTCAGGCTCCACTTCCACGATTGCTTCGTTGACGCATGCCCCTCCCCCCTCTCCCACCTTTCCACCTCCTCCTCAAACCAGCCAGCCTCTTAATTCGATGGACCGCTTTCCTTGTGCAGGGATGCGACGGGTCCATCCTGATAAACAAGTCCAACGGGACGGAGGAGAAGAAGGCCTTCGGGCACCAAGGCTTGCGGGGCTTCGAGGTGGTGGAGAAGGCGAAGACAGAGCTGGAACGTCGGTGCCCCGGACTCGTGTCCTGCTCCGACATCGTCGCGCTCATGGCCCGCGACTCCGTCTTCCTGGTGAATAAATAATCTATTCGGAGACAACACTCGTGTTCCACACCCCCGGCCCTGGCCTTCCCAATCCTTGATTGCTTCCACTCACCCGTCCAGCTTCTTCGGTGCAGAGCAACGGCCCCAAGTACGACGTCCCTACCGGGAGGAGAGACGGCAGGGTGTCCAACATCCACCACGCCGACGACATGCCCGACGTCAAGGACTCCGTCGACATGCTCGCCGACAAGTTCTCCCGGAAAGGACTCTCCGACAGAGACCTCGTCCTCCTCAACGGTACCAATAAACGAGTATCGATTCTCCTTCTTTTCTTTTCTTTTCGGTTTTTATCCGATAATTTTTTATTTTTTATATCCAAATCGATGTCAATTTTACCGTTAACGAGGGTTTATATCTCGTAGAAATATCAGAAGAAGAAATTTTTTTTTAAAAAAATTAGATTTTCAAGAGTTTCTTTACATCTCGAAAAAGTATAAAAAGTTAAAATTTTTCTATCATTATAAATGTAAATTTTTTTCTTTAAATTTCATTTATTAAGTTATAAAAATTCTTACAAAAATTTTACCAAGACACACTCTTCTGATTTTGTACATTTAGCTTATTTTTTTGATTATTACAAAATTCGTGACTACGTGAAAAAATATAAAATTATATTTAAAATGTTAAAATAAAAAATATTTATAATTTTTTTAATTAATTTTTCAAAATGTCTGTAACTAAAAAATAGTCTTAAAAAATTTTTATTTCTTAATTTTTCTTCTTTTTTCCCTTTTTCCTGAATTTTCATTTTTCAACTTATACAAACTAAATGATACTAAACTGATATGTTAAAAGATTTTTTATTTAAATTTATATGTTTAAAATAAAATTATTTTAATATAATAATTATCAATTACCACGTGTTGTTTGTCGCATGGGATGTAAATTATACATATGTAATTTATTGATTTCTATGAAATTTTGATGAATATTACGCGTTTTGAATTATACTACAGATAAATTAATCGTATAAATTTGATTACAGCGGCCCACACCATCGGAAGCACGGCGTGCTTCTTCGTGTACGGTAGACTCTACGGCGACGACGGCCCCGACCGGACGATGAACGCGGAGCTGCAGCAGGACCTGAAGTCGACGTGCCCGAAGGGCGGCGCGAACAGCGTGCGGTTCGCGCTGGACCCGGGGAGCGTGACGACGTTCGACGCCCAGTTCTTCGCCAACCTGCGGCAGGGCTTCGGCGTGCTCCGCTCCGACGCCGCCATGTACCAGTCCCCGTCCACCAGGGGCATCGTCGACTCCTACCTCCATGACGGCCCCGGGCCTACGTTCGAGTTCGACTTCGTCGACGCCATCGTCAGGATGGGCATGGTCGGCGTCCTCACCGGCGACGACGGCGAGATTAGATCCACCTGCTCTGCTTTCAACTGAACCGCCGTGCCACCAATCGTCTCATGTCGATTGTGTAACCAATCAAAAACCGTTACATTTCCAATCAAAATCATGCAGCAAATTTGTAACAATAAAGAATATTATTTTTTAAAAAAGTATTACTTTTAAAGTAGATTTTATCTGGTAAAGTTCATATTTTTAGATTGAGGAAATTTTTGATGTAAAAAAATTTCTTTTTATTTTTTATTTTAATTACAATGTTAAAATATATATTTTATATAGTAAAATTATTTACAAATCTTACTCTCCGACGAAATTATAATTCCATTACATTCGTAGAATTTCCAATTCAAGGTTATAAGATCAATAAAATATCTTTCAACTATTAAGATAACATTTTAACGATAATAAATAATATTTATTTAAATTATCAATAATTAATTACTTTACATAATAATATTCATTTATAAACTCCAATCATGTTACAGTTATGTTTATTTTTAACTTCACCAATTCCAACAATTATAAGTGCTGAGATCAATTAGAGAAACTCACTCTACCAAGATAAAAATTTATATATAATAATTTATAAAATAAAAATTTAAATTTAAAATTAATGTTAAAAGATTATTATTAAATAAAAGTTAAACATTTTAAAATTGAAATAAAAGAATATATGATGTTGACAGACCACCAGTCGAATTAATTATGTCAACCTGTTTGGTTTTGAAAAGTGGGAGTTGACGAGGGTGACATGCCTCCAACCCAGAGCAATGGAGTAAATGCTCCGCCGAAATCGGCGGCAGAAGCCATTTATGATTCTTACGGGTGGTTCCAAAAATTAAATTACAGGTCGATCTTAATTGATTATTAAAATCATACTTTACGTTATTATTATTTATAAGTCTGATGTGTACAATTTCATGAAACTAATTCTTCGGTGATATTTATAAAAGAATTTAAATCATTTCACTTACATTTGCAAGCAAATAATTTCACCTGTACTTGCATCCAAGCAGACGTATATTTAGAGTTACCTAGTTTGCTCTTATGGATTAATTAATTGTTACCAGATTCTTTACCTGATAATGGGAAACATTGGTTGTTTTTTTTACCAATGTATCATAATTAATTAATTCATGAATGGATGGATTGGTATCTACCATGCTTGCCAAAATTATGTTGGAAAAAGGCCTCCGCTCCAAGCGTACGATCGAGGACTATGTTTCGGTTGGGAGTTTGGAAGGGTTTACAGGCATCGATGTTTCTAACTAGACCTTGGATGGAGCCAGTGACAGCGATGGGGGCATGGCGAGATAGCCAAAGTTCAGGATTTTGAGCCATGACCATCGGAAGGAGAACTTGGAGGGGGCCTTAGTCTGCGTTGTAATATCGTAAGGGGAAAAATAGTTTTTTCTTTTCTTATGTTGAACATTTATTCAATACTTGTTATTGAACGGGGTCCTATGGTAAAATGACCTCAAAACGTGGTAGACGCAGTAGAGAGGGTGTGGGAGTGGGCCAACACTAAAACCTCAATTCCCTGATCGCCACTGCAGCGAACTAGGGCAACAATTGCTTGCAATAGGCGGCGAAAGGAGGGGGTGATCGGTGTGGACTCTTCTTGCAGGTACGTGAGTACATGATGTTCTTGAAAAGAGGGACAATGTCCTCTCTCTCACGAACAAGGAGACTTTCAAAAAGAGACGAAGGAGGTGGATTTAAAAAAAATAGTGGAATGCTTGAATAATTGAGAATGTTGCAAGAACACCAGGAAATAGGACTGCACCCAAAGAAAACACAATATCCTGATTGAGAACATCGATCATCAGGATCACCTCCCCAGTTGGCATCACTAAAAGCTTCAAGAGAAGTGGCATTACTAAAAACTTGTAAATGTGTAGTGTTGGTACGACAATAAGAAAGAC